>CAUYRT010077079.1:0-46910 GCA_963574885.1 Lepilemur ruficaudatus
CTGTAGATTCAATCAATCAGAGATCAAAATATTCAGGAAAAAAATCAATAAAAAATACAAATAGAAGAATAACTATTTACATAGCATTTACATTGCATTTGATATTTAAGTAATGTAGAGATGATTTAAGGCATATGGGAGGATGTGGGTAGTTGTATGCAAATTCTACACCATTTTATGTAAGGGGCCTGAGCGTGCTTGGATTTTGGTATCCCGGCAGGTACCGGAACCAACCCCCCATGGGTAAAGAGGGAAAAGTGCAAAGGTTTAACCCCTTCTATTGCAAGATAAAATCCTACAAGTTGAGGCAATATAGAAAATACAAAAGTGTAACCCAAATAGTGTATGCAAAAGAGACATTTTAAGTAAATCGGTAAATAATATAATTCACCAAATAGTAGCTTATCACTGCAAGAATCAGGTTACCCTACACCAAAATGAATTCTCAATGAATTACAGGTGAAAATATTTTAAAAGCAACTTGAAAAATCAGAAAAATATCTTTATGTAATTTAGAATAAGGATGGTCTTTATATACACATGACAGTAAAGGGAAAAGCATAAATGAAAAGATATATGATACGGGATTATCATTTACAAAATAGAAATCAAAAAATACCATAAGCAAATCAAGATAAAAGAAATTGGAAAAAATAGCAACAGTTAGCAGGAAAAGAGATGAAATTCATGATATATAAAGAGGAGAAAAGAGCTTGAACAGACAATTTATACAATACGTATAGTTTAGTATGCTATTGCTCAAAATCTAGTAACAATTGTGATTGATAATTATTTAAAAAATACACTTCCAATGTTGACAAGGATATGGAAAAATATACATCTACATGGTGTTTCTGGGGCATTAATTAATTCAATTTTTGATAATTATTTTGACAATATGCACAAGATGTATCATACCTTTAAAAATATTCACCTATTTTACCCCAAAATTTTGATTCTAGCGATTTATATTTTTTAAATAATTGGACTAAGGATTTAGCTATAAACATGTTAATACAGTATTTGATAATGTACAAAAAAATAGAAATAGTCCAAAATTTCAAAAGGAATAGCCATTAAAAACTATATTGGCATTGGAAATTGTTTACAAATGATGAGAAAAATAACATATATTGTAATTACATATTACATATAATATATATTTTTAAATATATATTTTATATATAGTCATGCCATAAACCACTATTCATGGCTTTACCATACTTCTGTGAGAAAGAAAAACATATATATATATAGTAACTAAATTGTAAACAGTGATTATCGCTGGGTGGTAGAAAAATAGAATTATGGGTAATTTATTGCAATCTATTTTCCCTTGTGCTTTTCTGTGTATTTTGATTTTTATGTGTGTATTATTTTTCTGATAGGAATATATGCTGCTTTAAGTGTTAAATAAAGATTTAAAATACTCTTTAAGATTCTATCCAGCTCTTAAAATCAAAATGAAGGTCTTCTATATGTCTCCAGATGAATTGATTATTTTAATCACCTAAACCTTCTTTAATATTTCTTATCTTGGTGCCAACAAGCCAAAAAGCTGGGGATTGCCCTAACCTCCACCTCTGCCTGTGCACTCAAGTTCTCCTAAGACCCACCTCCATCTGTCTTACCTCCTCTCAAATCTGACATCCTTCTCTGCACCCTCAGTGTCTAATAAACTTATCTGTGGCTGGAAATAGCCCTCAGCGGGTGCTATGTCTTCCTGCAACTCCTTAGCTGCTGCCTTCTCCCTGTCACTAAGGTTGGACCTGCAGGCTTCCCACGGCCAGCTGTGTCACACTTGTCAGTCCAGTCACAGAGCCAGGGAATTTTAGAACTAAAAAGAACATAAAGATTATCTTGCCCTAACCCTAAATTTTACCAAAAGAAGAGACTGAAGGTCAGACAAAGTGACTGACTGTCCGTCCTCACCACCAAGCCTTGTCTGGAGCCTGGTTTCCCAGCCTTCATCATCTCAAACCTCAACAAAAATTCATTCTAAACAGTAATTCTCCGTAGATGCCCTCCTACCGCTCTGACAACGAAAGGTTTGCAGAGTGAAAACAGTGTTAAGATTTGGGGTGCAAACTCTGGCTTTTAGTTGAACTTGCTCCGTGGCTGCAGCTGAGCCACAGAGCAATTTGGTCTTGGCTGCCCTCTTCTCTTAACTCGAATTTGCAAAGTAAAGTAATAAAGTACAACAGAAGCTTCCTTTGATTTAAGGCTGCTGGGGGAGAGCCCTGAGTTAGGAACAGAGATCTGAATTGTTTATTTAAATAAATGAATGGAACTTTAACAGAACAGCTAATAAACAAATCCTCGGCGAGGTCATGCCAGGCTCCCTGGGACCTGAGGTGTTGGGTCTGAAACCCAGCCAAAGAGACCAAGGCATCACTCTGGCCTCACAGTGGACTCCAGTGGTCTGCGGGGTCCCGATGGGGCTGTGGGTTTGGAATGTCTTCTGAGAAGCCAGGCCTTGGGGGGCTGGCAGCAAGGGGAAGCTTTATTTTACCCACCCGGGGAGAAGGGACTGCCAGAGGACTCTGCCAAGCAGGGAAGCCAGCGCCCCACGGCCCCAGGGTGCACCCACACCACTCTTCACGGCTGCTGTGCCCTCCTTGGAGTCCATCTGAGGAATAATCAGATGTCAGATACAGACCAGCTGACATTTAAATTTTAACTTTTTAATCCTTTAGATGTGGTTTATATCTGGGTTCACGTATTGACGTCCTATTGGCAAGTTGGCCCTAAAATGACTCCCGGCCCCATCGGGAGTTCTCTCCCTGAAGCCTCCATTCCTGCCGCCCCTTCGATGTGGAATCGTCTTTTTTCACCTCCCTTCCTCCCGTATTTCAAGCTGCTGTTCAGAAGCCACATCCTTCATGTTTCCTTCGCTTAACCACCAAGACCAAAGCGAACCATCTCTCTTCTGCTTCCTAAAGGACTTGGTTAGACCTCTGGACCTCGGCTGCTGTTGTAGTGCACCTTCTCATATGGTAGAGGTCTGGGCACAATTTTCTTTCCCCTGTATGCTTTGCCCTTAATGCACGTTCCGTAAAAAAGTCTCAAACAAAGAGGCCCTAAGCGTGTGACAGGCAGCTGTTCTCATCCAAAAGGCAGTGAGGGAGGCCCAGATGCGCTGTTACTTTCTGGAGCCATTACGGCCCATCCGCACTTGCAAAACGAGGCTGGATGTTGGCAAGGAAGGTGCACTTCAGGGCGTCTTTCCACTGCTTCTGCCTTTCAAAGCGAGCTGGGGAGCCCTGGCTGACGTAACAATTGCTTATGACTTTCCTTTGCAGTGTTTTTTACCAAAGCAGTTTTACTAATAAGCTGTTTACAGTCATTTTCCCCTCACAGCTGGCCCCAGAGTGAAATGAAAACAAAAAATGATACCCAGGGGTTTATCAATTTTTCTCCCTTATAAACTGTTAGTGCCTCTCAGCAGGAGAAGTTCACAATCCCCAATTTATAACTGCTTTCAGCAGGATTTGTCTGCCCAGATTAACTCACGGCATGGAAAAAACCCAGATCCCTCCAGCAGAGCCTGGTGCCCCTTGCTGAGCCTGGCAGCGTCATGGTTGGGTCTGGGATGTGGCCGGGGCTGCGGCTCATGGGGCATCAGAGCCGTGCAGGGAGAAGCAAGGACATTGCCCCAAAGTGCCTTTATGGAGACTCCAAATAGGCAAAGGGTCTCTGTCCTCCCACTGCCCCCCACATACTTCCCTAAAGTCCTTTTTAATTTTTCCAAGGGTAAAAAAACCTCTACTATAGCATTTAGCATATGGGAAGTAGGGAACAGCCTGGCAGCAGCACCTAAAATCCTAGGGCAGTGAGAGACCGTGGCACAGCCGGGGCACAGACACGATGAAGAGGAAGAAAGGAGAGGCCACAAGTCAGATCTTCACTGGCCAGACTGGGAAGGATGTAGCCAAACCCCACTAGGGTGGCACGTGGGAGAAGCTACCCGGTACGCCACTGCCTCAAGGTTATGGTGAGTGACGGGAAGGCCGCCTGTGTGCACTTGGTTAAATAATCAAGCCCGTAGTTATGATTTGCTTTAATGATATTTTTTTCGTGCATTTAATTTTACATTCATTCATCCAAACGGAGTGTCAACTAAAAGCTGGATAAGTCATAAAAACAATCTCTGCTTTCATGTGGCTTTCAATCTAGTTGCAGACACGGACTCAAATAAATTATTCTACTAACGAGCCATATTGTAGGAGAATCAAACCTAGACTTAGCTTATGCGGCACAAGCGAGAAGGACATCCCCGTGGAGGTTCCACAGAATCTGAGACCTAAAGGATGAAAAGATTGAGCAAGGAAAGGAGCCAGACTGAGACACAAACAGTACATGCAGAAAGGAAGACATGCAAAATTCTAAGACTAAAAGAAGCTTGTTGAGTTTGGGAATCAGAGAAAAGGCTGAAACAATCAGAGCATATAAGCAAAGGGGAAAGTGGCTGAGGAGGAGCCTCCGGGAGGAAAGATGGCTCAGTGCCCCGCGGTTCACCCAGAGGCTAAGGAGGGTCCTCCTAAGAGTGCTGGGAAGCTACTGGGAAGTTGTAAAGGATGGCGAGACATGATCAACTCCAAGTATTATGAAGATCATTCCATCTGATCATCTCATCTATGGAAAATGAATCAAAGGGAGAAAAGACCAGTAGAAGGTTAGTTTGGTCCCCTAGATAAGGAAATGGTGGTTCATTCAAGGATCCTGGCTTGGGCTAAGGTGATAGTAGCAGAGCTGGACTGGGTGGAGATTCAAGATATGTCTTGGACGTAGAGTCCACAAGACTTGCCAATCAGTGGGTTTTGCTGCGTCTGGCATAAGCAACTGGGTAGTTGAAGGTGTTGCTTTCTCCAATCAACACCTTCCTTCTTGCTTTCCCAAACTCAGTTGGATCTGAGGAGGAACATGGAGCCTCTGTCTCTCCAGTCTCACCTCCAAACAACCATTCACCTCTCTGTTATCACCTCTGACCCCGGCCTTTGCACTTACCAACTGTGTGTCCTTGGCATGGCATTTCGTCCCTGTGAACTTCAGAGTCCTCATCTCTACAATGTGGGGATATCGAGAGAATTAAAGGAGACCACCATCTGTAGAACTCCTGGAACACAGAAGTCATTCAATAAATGCACATTTGTTTCTTGCCTGCCTCCCCTTCTTAGCCCTGCCCTCTAAGATCTGGAATTTGGTGCTTCCTTTTCCAAGACATTACCTTCTGGCTTGCTCCCTCTCTCCTCCGCCATCCCACACAAACTTGTTCTTCCACCTCATCCAAATAAATATTCACATATCGCCTCCATCCGTCCAGCTCATTCCATTTTCCATGTCTGTTGTACCCAACTTTCAATACCCATTTTTGACCTTTTGGTTATTTATGACCTGCATTTACAATGACTTCCCTGTTCCCTCATGGGAGCAGCAGTAAAGTGGCTGAACCTGAGGACAGAGGTGGTGTGCTTGGGAAATAAAAAGATGTTGCAGGTCAAAGACAGGGCAGACAGGGATGCTGTCTGGTGCTGGAGCCGATTCAGAAGCTAAAAACCAGAGCCCGGCAAGCTGTTAGGTGAGTGGAGGCAGACACAACCTCCAGAGATAAGGAGTCTGAAACGAAAGCAAAAGACTTCCTCAGACAGGAAACCTCTCATTCCCTCTTCTGTCACTGTTGTGGCTGGCCCCGGGTGATGGCCTCCCTCCTCAGCTTGCTGACTGCATTCCCGGGGTCCTGGGCTGCCGACTGCAGCCACTGCCGACATCGGCACACCAGACGGCAGGTTTTATGCAGTCGTGCAGACTGGCTTCTGACAGAGATATCTGAGCTGCACTTGCATGCCTCTGAGAGCTCTAATATCTCCTCTCCTTCACGGCATTTAAAAATATCTTTACATTAAGCAGAAAGTTGAAATTAGTTCATTTCTGAAAATCTTTCCAGTTCTAGAAGTTCTTGTGTTCAACAGAATGAGCTTGATTTTACTTCATTTTAAATGTCATTATTAAATAGATAATGAATGCATATGGTGAAATAAAATCAAGCAGTATAAAGCAGTATGTGCCAAATGCCTTCACTTACCTTCCCCAGTGGCAATTGTTGTATGTATATGTATGAGGTGAATGTTTTTGGAAGTATTCTAGCCATTGATGAGACCAGTGGCTGGGCATCTTTTCCCTTCACTCACATATCTTTCAATCATGAAGCCCACTGCGATGGTCTGAATGTTTGTGTTTCCCCCAAATTCATATGTTGAAATGCTAACCCCCAGGTTAAAGTATCAGGAAGTGAAGCCTTTAGGGAAGTGATAAGGTCATGAGGGAAGAGTCCTCATGAATGGGATCAGCACCCATTCAGAGGCCCCAGAGAGACCCCTCATTCCTTCCACTGTGAGGCTATAATGAGAAGACGTCCATCTCTGAAGAATGGACCATCACCAGACACCGAGTCCACTGGTACCTTGATCCTGGACTTTCCAGCCTCGAGAAGTGTGAGAAATAAATTTCTATTGTTTATAAGCCACATGGTTTATGGAATTTTGCTATAGCACCTGAACAGACTAAGGAACCCACCTGCACCCTACCCCTATTTATGGAATGAATCTCTTCCTATAGTGTGTCCTTATTGGGCTAAGCATAGACTTCTATCACAGTATCTGTGTTTTTCTTCCTGTATGTCTCACACCCCATATTAAAAATGATGCACAAATAATAAAATTAACCCAAAGGAAGTAAAAGGAAGAAATTATAAAGATACCAACAGGAATTGATATAGAAAACAGCCCTTCCCTCATGTTCTCACTGATCTGTAAAAACAAAGTCTATTCCTTATAAAGTCTAAAAAACTTGATAAATCTTTGGCAACTCTGACTAAGAGAAAAAAAAAGTCAAAAGTAAGCCACATTGAAAGCAAGAAAAGTGATATAGTGATAGCTACATAGGAGGCTTATAAATTATGAGACTATTCCGTACCACTTTATGTCAACAAATTTGAAACTCTAGATAAAATAAATGACTTCCTAGGAAAATAGAAATTACCCAAGAAGAAGTATAAAACCTGAATACACTAATAACCACACAAGAAACTGGCAAGGTAATCAAAGATTTACCACTAAAGACTCTGGGCCCAAGAGTCTTTGTAGGCTTCAAGGAATAGATAATTTCATGTCATGTAGCATCACAAAATACAGAAAATTTCTCAACTCAATCTGCAAGAGTAATACATTTAAAAAGTAAGCTAGTATTACATACATAAATATAAAAGTCTTAAATGATAAATTAGCAAATCAAATCCAACCATTTAATCAAATGTCAAAATGGATTATTTGATTTACTGTTGAGGATCTAGTAATAAAATTCACCACAAAGGCTGATTAAAAGGGAAAAAATTATGATCACCTCAAAAGATGCTAAAGAGAACATTTGATAAAATTCAACAGCCATTCTCATTAAAAGAATACTTTAATAATATTATTTTATTAAAATAAAATATCCTCATCTTCTGAAAGGTATTTACCAAACCCTATGGTAAACATGCTGCTTAATGGTGAAATATTAGAGGCAGTCTCATCAATAAGGAACAAGATAAAGATCTCTATTATCATTGCCAATGGAGATATTAGCCAATGTAATAAGACAAGAAAAAGAAGAGTTTTAACTATTGCAAAGGAAGGCATCAAATGGCTAATTATCACAATTATCTACCAAGAAAACCTACGAGAAATCATTAAAAACTTATTAAAACTAATAAGGCAGCTCATCAAAATGACTAAATAGATAAACAACATAGCCATTTGTTTTCTTATATACAGGAAAATAAAATATTTACATACCCTTACAATGTGCAAGGTGTAGCTCTAAGTGTTTTATACAGGTTAATCCATTTTGTCCTCACAACGACCCTAAGGGTTTGATATCATTATTGTCACCATTTTACAGAGGGAAGGAACTAACCCACAGAAAGGTAAAGCAACTTGCTTAGGATCATGCAACACATAAGTGGTAGAGCCATGGTATAAACCTAGGGAGGTTGGCTACAGAGTTCATGCTCTGCAAATGAAACTCAGATGAAGATCCTCATTGTAAATTTTCTAAAGAAGACAAAAATAATTTCTGTCAAATTAGAAAAGATTTAAAATTTGATAAAATGAAGTAATGGTGATTATTGGAGTTTCCCTTATGCTGTTACTTGAACTATACATTGATGAAGCCCTTTTGAAGGCAATTTGTAGTATCAAAAATGAAAATAAACTAGGAATTTATATGAAACACATTTTTGTGTATAAGAATACTTATTGAAGAATTTTTGGAAATAGCATAAAATAAATAACAATAAAAGTCCATCAACAGGGGAGTCTTAAAATAGAGTACATTGTATCTTTGCTATAAATATTATGCAACTGTCAAAAGGAATGCATTATAGAAAAATCACCATATTTTCAGACGAACAAAGCAAACTGTAGAACAATACACACACTGTAACCCTGACTGTAGTTTTTAAAGGCTTAATATATATATACATCTGGATATGTATGCACAGAAAAGGGACTCAAAAACATGGTTCATCCTGTTGGCAGCAATGACTTTGGAGATAAGGACTGGGAGGGGGATAGAGATGAAAGGGGACTTTCAGGGTTTTTGCTACATAATTTTGTATGTTTGCATCTCACATAAACAAGTGTTTGTGTTGGGGATAGAGATTGGCATTCAAGGACATTTTAAATACAATATCATCCATAGCTTGTCAATAGAGCTGAGGAAAACTCTACCTTTACTCCCATACTTTAGTAACAGCAGTGCCATGTCAGGGCAGGGGACAACAGTTAACGTGCAGGAGGGAACAATGATGGCAGTGACAAAAGGAGAAAACCAAGAAATGAGCACTGTTGCTTGATGGCCAGTGGTGTGGGCTCTGGAAACATTTGCCTGGTGCTGAATCTTGGCTCCACAACGTGAAAACTCTGTGACCTTGGGCAAACTGTATAATTTTTATAAGTTCACTTACCTATAAAATGGTGATAAAACAATGGTAATTACTTTTGCACAGGTTTGTTGTGAATAATAAATGAAATGATCTTGTAAAGCCTTTAGCACAGTGTCTGGAACATAGTTAAGTATTCCATATAAATTAGGTATTATTAATAATAATATTATGACTACTTTAGGGATTAGGGAAACAGAAATCATACCACTTTAGGAATTCAGTCTCTAACTTTTGCTTGTTTTTGCTCATTTTCAGGGCATATTCCAATGCTTGTGAAGGAGTACATGGTTATTCGTATGGCCTGGAAGATGCTCGTCGGCAGGACACAGGCTAGAGCCGTCTGTCTGGGACAGTGACCACTTCCACCAGGTGGTTACTGAGAGCCTGAAGTGTGGCTGGTCCAATGTGAGATGTGCTGGAAGCATAAAACATGCTCTGGATTTTTAAGACTTAATATGAAAAAAAGAATTTAAAATATCTCAATAATATTTATATTGATTACATGCTGAAATGATAATGTGATAGATACATTGGACTAAATAAAATATATTATTAAAATTACTTTCATCTGCCTCATTTCACCTTCTTTAGGTGGCTACTAGAAAATTTTAGATTACATTTCTATTGAACAGTGCTAGGCTACGGCCCTATTAAATCCTCCATGTCCTGTTATAGTCTGTCCTGTTGTATCTGTATGTCCTGTTAAGTGCATCTTTAGCATTTTCAAAGCACTTTAATATATACTTCTGCACTTTTCTGGGAAAGTAGGTGAGAATAAATTATTTTCTCCATTACAAAGATAGTGAAATTGGGAACTGAAGTGGTTTGCCTTAGGACTTTCTCCATGTAACAGATGCCTATGCGGAAAAAAAAATTAAATAGAACAGAGGCCTCAAAATGAGAAGTAGCAGACTTCTTCCACAGTCCCTGACCCCCTCTTCAGAGGCAAACACACATGCACACACACGTATACACACACACACACACACGTCTTAGTGGTAAAAGACATTTCCGTTTCTTTTTTCATATTAAGTCTTCAAAATTTCCATATTAAGTCTTCAAAATCCAGAGCAAGTTTTATGCTACTGGCCCACCTCAGCCTTACCCACATGACTTCTATCAACTCTGAACTTTTTTCAAGGCCTTTATGGTACAGCACCTGCCTTTACCAGAACAACTCATATTCCATAAAAGTGGTAGCAACCCTCAGGTGACTCAATATCTGAGCACAATTTCTCTAGCTTATAACAAGAACTTAGGATTGTTTGAAAAAAAATGGTAGCATAATTTTTGATGGAGTAAAAAGTGTTTGACTTTAGTCATCTTTTTCCATTGAGGGATCTTTTACGGCTCGATAGCTACCCTGGTTTGCAGAACAGGATAATCAATGTATGACCGTCCTTTTTAGAATCAGTATTTTCCCAACTTTTTGAATCAGAAGAGGATATGGCCTTCCCAAGTCCAACCTCAATGTATCAAAGGTAAGAAGAACCAAAGGTCACATAGAGCCTACAGTACTATGAGAAAGATTAACTTGGGAGTTGACAGGCTTTTTCTATGAAGGGCTAGATAGTAAGTATTTTAGGTTTTGTAGGCCAAAAAGTCCCTGTTGCAACTACTCAACTCTGCCATTGTTGCACAAAAGCAGGTATAGATAATACATAAATGAATGGGCATGTCTGTGTTCCAGTAAAACTTTATTTACAAAACCAGGCAGAGGTCTGGTTTTGCCCAATGGCTGTAGTTTCCCAGCTTGGATTAAAGTTTTGAGAGGAAAGCACATCCAAACCACAAGAAGCCTATACTTGCACAAGATAAGGAAATCCAAATTAACTCTGAGTGGCATTCCCTATAAACACCAATGATACCAGACCACCAGGGAAGAAGGAATGCAGACTAACCCTTAAGACTGAGAGAAGACACCTAGATTTTTATGAAGCGATGCTGATCATGGCAGCACTGCTGAGGGCATTATGGGAGGGTTGACTAGAGACGGTTGATGGAAAAAGAGAAGAAAATGTAGCCAGAGGAGGCTGTCAAGTCTGGTGTAATTTTTTTTCCCTCCACCATGGACAAAGTCTTTACATCTTTAACAGGAATGACTAAGCCCTTAGGGAAGCCAGAGAACAGGGTATCCTAAAGAGGTAGAAAGGTTTGCCTAGACAGGAAGGAACATCATTTCTTATTTTTAAAAAGGAATGAGAGTTGTGTTGTCCCCAACCCCTTAATTACAATTCGTTTCTGGTTTTCATGCTCTTATGATACATGGATCTGTGCCCTTCCCCCCAAACCCCCTCCAGCCGAGCAGCCTCATTGTCTATCTGTGTATTAGCCTTTCGCTCTTGAAGGAAAGAAACCGTATCAGTCATCTTCCCATTTTCCTATTTGGTGTCCTCCAAGGAGAAGGTGCTCAATATTTTCCCTAGAATTCCCGGCCACAGACAAGGAGGCATGCATGTCCTAGAATGTATGACAATTGCAGTCTGTCGGACTGCTTTATTCTCAAGCCTTAGCTTAGCTTGAATTAAAAACCATCTCAATTTAAGAGGTCACCTGGCAAGATGCTGGCCTCCCAAGAGAGGGGATGAGCATGAAATATGACAGACCGCGGTTATCCTTTCTGAGTGCCTATAATCAAGGGATAAATGGAGGCGACTGATTTCTCTGAATAGAGCTGGGTTTGCATTCAAGATAAACGGCCAGGCAAGGTGAGGTTTGATGATGAATGAATTGGGATTAGCATTGCAAGCATGATGGAGAAAGGCTTTCCCTTCCTGACACTTAAAATCATTACTCTTGGTTAACATCTGCCACAATTAATCACCGTGCTCCTGTGTTTGCTCAGAGAACATTGTTTGGATCTCAGTTTGAGCACTGATTTTCATCTGCCTTCTATGATCCATAAATGTATAAAAGTCTGTCTTTCTACCGGATTGTGATGCCTTTGTGAGCAGGGATTGTTTTAACTAATTTTTATAACACTGTGGAAATTCCAGAATTTCTATGTGGCAGTGGTTTGGGGAGTGGCAATCTCTGGCTAGATGGTGCAAGAAAAGGGTCCAGCCTAGGTTTGCATTACAGACTCACTGTCACTTAGGTTTCATACTGTTTTGGGTAGTTTTAGGTGGTAGATGATGGAGGAGTGGTAAATCTCCAGTAAGCCATCCCTTGGCAGCAACAGACTCCCCAATGTGCCTTACACATAATGGGTTTAATTTAATATGTTGACATTTTACTTGAATGTCTTTACAGTGTTAAGGGGGATGGAAGAAATGTTCGTCCAACCCAACTTTCTCTTGGGAAGAGTTGCTGTGCTTCGAAAACATATTTGGATGCGTCCTGATGGCCGTCTCCTTCTAAGGATGGGAGAGTCTGTTTATGAGGGCCTGTCTTTGGTGTTGCTGAGTGTGAGTATATAGTTTAGGGCTGGGTGTCCAGGCCTGGCTGAGTCATCCAGATAAACGCTAGAGGTGACCGATACACCGATTGTCCTGACTTGATTATTACACACTGTATGCCTGTATCCAAACATCACATGTGCCCCATAAATATTAAAATTACTATTATGTACCCATAATAATTAAAAATAAAATTTTAAAAAAATACAATGGAGGGAAGAAGCATGAAGGGGCACGCTATAGACTGAATTACGTCACCACCAAAATTCATATTGAAGCTCTAACTCCCCAATGTGACCGTATTAGAGATGGGGCTACTAAGGAGGTAATTAAGGTTAAATGAGGTCATAAGGGTGGGGCCCTGATCCGATGGGATTAGAGTCCTTCTGAGAAACCAGAGAGCAGGGATGGGCAGAAAGAAAGAGCTCCCACTTCCCTACAAAGCACACACACTCATACACACACGCCTATTCTCCGGTGATGCAGTCAAAAACTGGATTTTGGAGAGCAGAAATATCTAAAGGACATTTAAATCCATTTCTTACAACACGTACATGTAATCCTCCTGCTGTAATGTGACGCAGATTCTAGACAAATCCAGAAACACAGATTTGTGCTCCCAGTGTGAAAGAGCACAGGTGATGCAGAGAAGCATCTACTCAGCCAGGGACTACGTTTCCAGCCTTCTTGCACCTAGGTGGGCACATATGGCAAGTTCTTGCCAATAGACTGCGGGTGATGTAAGATATGACCTGGGACGAAGAGGTCAGGTACTGGATGCTCTGTCCTTCAGGTCAGAGGCTGGCAAACATTTTTGCAAAGGTCAGAGAAATATTTGCAGGCTTTGCAGGCCCTACAGTCTCAATTGCAGTTAATGACTCACCTCTGTCATTTTAGCAAAAACGCAGCCACAGAAAATATGAAAACAAATGAGCAGGGCTGTGATCCAATAAAACTTTACTTAGGGACATTTCCATTTCATTCAATTTGAATTTCATTGAATATTCACGTTACAAACTATTCTTCTTCTTTTTATTTTCTTTTTCCACCAAAAAGTGTGAAAACCACTATTAGTCCAGAAACCACATGAAACCTGGTAGCGGGTTGGATCTGGCTCAAGAGCCTTAGATTGCTGCCCTGCCATGGGTGCCGTCCTTCCTCACACGCCGGCACATTTCCTACCTACGGAAGATGCACTGCAGTGCTCCGAGGTCCCGGGCACAGTGCACTGGCAAGACGGATGGAGAGTCACCCAGGTGACCTGTTGGAGACAACTGCCCAGAAGGACAATCTTTGAGCGAGCAAGAAATAAACCTTTATTTTGTTAAGGCCACTGAGATTTGGATGTTGTCAAAGGAGCTCATGCTGCTTATCCAGATAACCTCCCCCGCCGTCTCTTGCCTCAATGAAAGATTCAGTAAATTCTGCATCATTCACTAGGCTTTGGGGGCCTTTAAAAGGCCAAGAAGGGGAGAGTAGATATCCACATCATGCAATAATTTGTGTTAGTTACTTCCTATGTCAAAGTACTCTGATATAACAGAGAGTCTTTGGGAGTGAGAGAACCATACTAAATCTTGCCTGGACCCTGTCCAAAGGCTTTTTCTTCGATTTCAAAATAATCTCCAAGGAACCTACACTAACACCTCATCTATCCACACAATTCCCTCATCTCCTCAACCACCTGCTGCATTTCTTGCAGTAGTTGTTTGGAACTCATTCCATATTTTTCTCAAGCCCCCAGTCCCATCCCTCCCTCCCCCTCCATAACCAGTAGGCGGGATCATTTTCTGTGAATCCGGGCTTGTCGTCCCTAATTACTTCCTCTCTTCATCTATCACCAGTTTCCTCATTTCCTCGAAATGCTTTTGCATCAGCGTCGATTCTTTCCTCCTTGCTTCTTCTCTCCCCTTCCAAAACAGGAGACCCCCTTTCGCCTGGACAAGTGGTTTCATTCTCTCTCTTCCGGGCCCTGCCTCCATAGCACCTTTAACCCCACCTCCGCTTCTAATTCAGTCTTTCCTTCTGCCTCTAATAATGTTATGGTCATTCCTATCCTTTAAAGTAAAAAACAAAACAAAACAAAACAAAAAACCTGTTGCCTTAACTCCCTAAAACTCATGACTTCTCTTTTCAACCACTAAGATTTTTGAGCCAATGCTTGGTACACAGCCTCCTTTCTCATGCGCCGCTGTAACCTTGTGCAGTCAGTGATCCGTCTTACACCACTGTCACAGCTCTTGAGGTCACAGATGACTTCTCAGCTGGCAAATCAGTGGTCTTTCTGAAGTGTTTATCCATCAGAACTTCTGAAGTCCTTGACCCCTTGGCATGCCATGTGTCTGGGGTCTAAGGTGGTCCAGCTTATTAGGTATGACCTTGGGGCCTGAATGAAATTATTCACTTGCTATAGGTTCTGTGTATTACAGGCTCAGGAGAGAAATGTTAGATTGGACATGAACTTGAGTGCTAATTCAGGCAAGAGAGGAGCCTGTGCAAATTGCTAGAATTGTCATCCACGATGCACGTGTGTGGTCTTGTGAATTAAAGTGATGGAGACATTGTCACCTCTGACAAAGCCAACTGCTTCAGGAAGTAGAGAAAAAAAAATGAGTGAGAGGAGGAGAAATGCCAAAGATATAAGGAAAAGAAGAAAGCAGCTTATCAATATACCTCTATCATAGCACTTACATATTATTAGATTGAATCAAATGAAACAGCCAACGTTCTACATTTTTGGCCTGCAAAAATGACAATGTCATATGGTTTGATCTGGTGTGGGAAACACATGTTTCTTCTAACAATCTGCATTTAAAGGTCTGGAACTTATTCGTGTTTTATCTCTAGGGCTTAGCGTATAGCAGGTTCAATGTGTGTTGAACTGAATCAGAATTCAGTTGAAGGCAATGATTGCACATCAGGAAATCTGAGTTCAAGCCAGCTCTACCACAATGATCCCTGACAACTTAACATAAGTCACCTTTGATCTGAGTCAGCGTTCCTCATCTGAAAAATGGGATGGTTCTTACAAGGATCAAATAGCAATGTATACCTGGCAATTTTTTTGAACTATAAAAAGCTATGAATATTTATATAGTTTATAGCCAAGATTCATTCATTATAGATACTGATGAACTAACACTGAAATGAGAAAAGAACTACCAGTGTGACCTAGCTATGTTTTCCTATTTCACAGATGAATTGAAGGGCACTCAACAGAAACATGTTGCATCTCTATGGCCATGTCATAAATGTACCCAATCTCTTCAGAAGCTAAGCAGGGTTAGGCCTGGTTAGGACTGGGATAGGAGACCTACTTTTCAGCTCACACACCTGTGGTTTATAACTACTTCTAGAACTCACTCCCTTTTTAGGTAGGGTTTTTTAAAAACTGTACTATTTCTATATTCAACTGAAAACTGTTTGGCCCTAAGCAGCTCATGAGTAATATTTTTGACACTGAAATATCTCATCAGCTTCCTAAGACCAAGGATTCTTCCAGATACTACTTGGAGCTTTGTTCACGTCTTCCACCCACCAAACCATAGATAAACTCCAGCCACCAGTTTTCAAAAGATCTCCTGGCTCCTTTCTGCTGCCTAGTCAAAAGCTTTTTGACTCAATTCCAAGGAATTCTTTCACCTCTGTTTTATTAAGATCATCTTGTCATATTACAACCTTTCAAGAAGACATGGACTGCAACAGGGAAATAAATAGAGCTAATCTATTTTATACCATCAAAGTCCTTAAATGATGAAGATATGAGAAACCAATTTCTCTTTTTCTTCCTGTTCATCATTGTGCAGAAGGATTATTGAGACTAATCGAAGTCTGTTTCATTTTTCTGCTATTGATGTGGGTTTTAGCTGAAGTGGAATGAAACATATCATATATGAAGGGAGATTACTTCTACAAATTAAACCAATGTATCTTATTGAGTTCTATTTCCAGAAATGTGACCTTATTACACCTCATAATTAAAAATGAGAGCCATAAAGATGTGCTAGCCTACACGTCTTCTAATAACGCCTGCTGGATTTGAATTAAGTTTGGTCGTGACCATTAAAATAGCACAAGGTACCCAGTGGGGAAATGTGATGAAAATCTCCCTGTTGTCTCAGTCGTCCCTGCCCATTCCAGAAGAGATGTCCACCTTTGTGGGTTCTTAGTAAATAAAAGGCTCTTGAGTATTGTCACCGGTGTTACCAAAAGAGGAAAATAGGATTCTCAACATGGCTGCCTCCAAGGTGAGAAAAAGAAATGGCAGGAAGAAGGGGAGAAGGAGAGAGAGGCGGCCGGCTTGAAACCCCAGCTGGTTTCCAAGGGGAGCAATGGGTGGGACAGCAGAGACAAGGAGGACGAGGACGGACGTGGGCTGAGGCAGGGAGAGGCTGAGCTGACAAAAGGAGTCCAACAGAAGAGTGAGAGGGTCATGCAGGGTCTGGGCCAGGAGGGAGACTTTGTGCTGTGAAATTGTAAGGAAATCAGAAGGACATCAGGAAAGCGGCTGAGGCTGAGAAGGGCAGAGCTGAGTGGATAAACAGAAGGACTCATAAAAAGAATAGGTTGTTCAAATTCCCCAACTAAGCAGGACAGTGCTAAACTCCTAACTCCAACACTTCTCCTGGAATGGCTCCCTCTCTCAGCTGAAACCCCAGAAATTATAATAAAAATTTTGACAAGCTGGTGCATTCAGCACAGCAGACCTAAGGCTTCTGGCACGCATACCCTAAAGACCGGGAGGGACCTAGACAGTGGAACTTAAAAGGAAAGCGCTATGATTCCACATCATGTCTCCCGGTTGAGCCCCACTGGTGAAGTCTCTGGAACATTTTATCTCCAGTCCATATTCGTGCTCCATTTGTGGTCTCTCCTGGTAGCGGTGGTTAAAAAGCCTTTCATCCTCTTTGTCCAGCTGGACTTGATCTCTTCCCAAGTAAATTTCAAACATTCTCTTGAGTCTCAGAAACAAACCTGCATGGAGAATCCCACACCTCCAGCACCTCTCTGGTTTTGCTCTGCTGTACAGGATGCATTGGTCCTATTTTTAAACATCAAGTGGCCAATCTGTGATCTTGGAGATAGATGATATTTCAAATATCACCTTGTTCAGACTCAAACCATCCACAAGGTGTGCTGCCCTTCCTAGTGGACAACTTACAGAGGTAGAATACATCCGTAGCCAAGTTTCAGATCACCTGCATTCTTATCGCACATACCAGCTGCATCAGCTCAAGCAAGTTTTTAAAACTATCACTCACCCACAGGATATTAACAGTACCTACATTCAAAGAGGCATTGTGAGAATTAGATGAAATAATCCATGCAAAAGAGGCCAAGCTCTTGGTCTAACAAATAGTGAGTATTCAATGATTAGTAGATACTACCACTACTGCTAATACTTCTTACTACTACTGCTGCTACTTCTATTATTATGAGACTGTGTACCCAGCATCTTTTTCCTGGGTATGGGTCCCTTTTCCACCATTTATCTGGTTGCGGTTGGAGTAACCATATTTATACGAGGGTACTTGCCTTCTCCATCCACGCCCATTCTCTGTGATAGTTTATGTTCCAAGAGTTGTATAACTAACCTAAGTTTGATCAACAAGTCCCATCGAAGTAAATTTGAATTGGGGAACATAGACCAGAGATACAGGGCTCAGCTCAACTTCTGTTGGCTGAACCCATAGCATGTAACAGATGAGTGATATCATTGGCTATTTTCTGTCATGTAGGAAACATAGAAATGTGGTCCTTGGTAGCAGTTCTCAATCTTTAAAGGCATTTTAACGACCCCTACCACAACCACCCACTGGAAGGGCTTTTTAAAACACACGCTGCTGACTCCCACCCCCTGTTTCTGACTCAGCAAGTCTGGGGCAGGGCCTGCAGATCTGCATCTATAACAAGTTCCCAATGTTGTTGACGCTGTTGGTCCAAGCACCACACTTTGGGAAACACTGCTCTGTGACAAGAAAGAAGGATGAAACCAACATATTAAAAAAATCAAAGATAGACAGATATGCAGCTAGATGTAGAAAGAAGGAAAAAAGGAAGGAAGGAAGGAAGGAATAGAGGAAAGAAGGGAGACAAAGAAAAGAAGAAAAGAAAAGAAAAAAGAAAAGAAAAGAAAAGAAAAGAAAAGAAAAGAAAAGAAAAGAAAAGAAAAGAAAAGAAAAGAAAAGAAAAGAAAAAAAAGAAAAGAAAAAAAAGAAAAGAAAAGAAAAGAAAAAGAAAAAACATAAATTGGCTTCCCCAGAGAAATTCAATCCCTTCTTGAGGCTTCCCTGTTTCTATCTTTTGGTCTCATGAACTACCCCAGGATCATCCAATCAAGTCCCTTTCCTGCCTGAGCTAACTTGGTGTTTTTACAATCCAAAACACCACTGAAGAGTTTTTGGTGGGCAATGCAGTCCAGTAGTTGAAAGCCATTTCTCATAGTTCATGTCAAACTTTCAGAAAGTATCTATATGCATACCTCCTGTAGATAAAGAAGGGTCTAACCTGCAGAATAAGAGGAAAGATTCCAAATGAAGGTGAGGAGACTCCGTCTGGGTAGGTGTCAGAGCTGAGCACAGCTCAGCAACAGCCGAAGGAGGAGATGAGGCCTTCGCCTGAGAATCTAGAGAATCTACGCCCAAGTGGCTTCACTCACAGCCAGGGTGCAGGAGCAGGGTGGCAACCCATCAGGAGGAGGCCTCCTGGGGCCCTTGCCGCTCTGGCAGCCAGACAGACTCAGACTGGAGCTGGCTTTGCCATGGCCGGCTGCGTGACCTTGGGTGAGTGACTCAGCATTTCCAAGCTTCAGTTACCTCATTTGTTAAAGGAACTAATAACAGCGCCCATTTCCCAGGTTTGTGATCCCGCCAACAGATAAGCTATGGAAAGCACCCTGGACCATTTCTAGGAGGTGCAGAAGCTAAAAGCAATGACCATGATTTTTTAAATAAAATGATTATTTAAGTAATATTTAAGTAAAATTACTTAATTTTACTTAAAATTCTAAAGCTGGCACCAGACTCTCATGTTTTGTCACTTTATTTCTTTCCACTCAGTGACTCCAACTCCTGGCCAGAACACACGGTAACCGAAACCAGAACTTGCCCTGCCTGAGCGCAGCCGAGCTGCGTCTGGGGAGACAACACCAGCTGAGACTCACCACATGCAGTGCTCAGGTAATTAAGCTGACTTTTAAAGAAAAAGCTTGCCAGGACTTTGACACCCATATGTGTGCTGTGCCCTTTTAAGCAGGAGCCACACGAGGCTGCGCAGAACCCCTGTGTCGTCTTGGGAGAGACGTCTCTGGAATTCCCTCTGAGCCCCGGTGCCCACAGCACATCTTTCCTCCACAGCGCTGCTGGTGGTGGCCAGTCTTCGCTTGCTCCAAGTGGGTTTGATTTCTGGAAAATAGCTAAGAGCTATTCAATGCCAAGCCTGGAAAAAGGAAGGGTGATCAAGTGGCTTAATAGCAGTTTGGGCTATAAACAACTGTGACTTGGAGATGGATTTTTCTTAGCACGGACCATACACTGATTCTGAGAGAATCAGAATGTAGGTGTGTGTGCTCTCCCAAACGCCCCTTCCTCCCGAGGGAATGAGTCCTGAACTCATGAATACTGAGGGCCCACCGTGGGCTAGGTATTTTGCGTGTATAATTTTGTCAGAACCCTGTGACGATCCTACAATCAAATTTTGCCAAAGAGGAAACAGATCCCAGAGCAATGACTTGCTCAGTCTCACAGAGGTCGTAACTGGCAGAGGCAAGGTCATACTTTAAGCCCCTTGACTCCCAAACAGTGACACACCAGGACATGCCCCATGTGTTCTGCTCTCAGCTGGAGCTTGTGACCCGGTTCCCTTCCCGCTGCCCCTTTCCTTGCTTCACTCTCCTCCACCATCCTTTCCCTGGTGGCTTCCTGACTGGCACCTTCCCGCTCTCTGAAACACTGAGTCAGTGTAACTTTGCCTCAGAAAGTAAAACCTTCAAAATAGCCCTAAAGAATAAAGAGTACTCTCAATGCCAAAATGACAAGATAGCCCCACTTTTCTCAGAAGTCACCCAAAAGCAACAAACAATGAAGAACACAAGATAGATAGTCACAGGCTCTGTCTTTGATGTACTGAGAGACATCAGTAACTCAGAGTGACAGCACAGTTGATTCTCGTTATGCATAGTGGTTATGTTCTATAAGATCACTGCAGACACTGAGTAAGCAGATACTGACCCACCGTTCCCCGGAGCAACGCAGAGCAGGGCTCCTGCAGACCTCTGGTCACGATGTTCCATCAACCAGTCGGCGCTTAACCTTGCTTTATGTGTGTCTCTCTGTAAAAACTCCTTACTTAAAGTACAGTTGATCCTTGAACAATGTGGGTTTGAATGCGTGAGTCCACTTACATGTGGATTTTCTTCCACCTCCTCCACCCTGAGAGAGCAAGTCCTGCCCCCCTCCTCCTGTGAGTTTCTTAATAACATTTTCTTTTCTCTAGCTTCGTTTATTGTAAGAATGCAGTATATAATGCATATAACATGCAAAATCTGTGTTAATCAACTGTTTATGTTATCAGTAAGGCTTCCAGTCAACAGTAGCCCATTAGTCGTTAAGTTTCTGAGGAGTAAAAAGTCACACGTGGGTTTTGGACTATGTGGGCTATCAGCGCCGCTGAGTTGTTCGAGGGTCAAGTGTGTATTGCTGATTCATTAACAATAAACTCATGGCCAGCAGCACCGTAACTCATGCCTGAATGAAGCTTATCTAAATGCACGTTTTCTCTGTAAGGCACATCACACCCTTCTTGCGCTTAGAAACACTAGACAACACTTCAACACTGTGATTGGGGGCATTTTAAATAGCAAAAGCACCAACCAAAAGCTCAAAAACGTGAAAAATGTGGCATTAAATAGACCATGCTGTTTACAGCACAAGGGCTGAAACCAGAAAGCAAAAAACAGACACAGGGCTCAGGGAACACAGGTCAGATGAGAGAAGGAAATACAACACACACCGGAAACTATTAAGAAAAAATGAAGGAAAAAAACCCAAAGACATAAAGGCTACATTAGAAGTAACCTACATAGAGAATAAACACTGTTGTAAACATATTAAGGGATAGAGAGAACAGAAATGAGGAAAGCGAAGAAAATGAAATGGAATAATCAAAATTTGAAAGGATGGAAGAGAAACCAATAGAGAAGAAAGACACAAATGATAAAATACAGAAACAATTGGTGTCTCCAAAGCAAAGAACTGCCAGAGGATGCACAGAGGCTAATTAGAGACAAATGGGAAAAACAGGACAAAATGCTGATGGAACTGCAGGACTCAGATGAAAAAAAAGTGGTTGATAGTTCAAAGTAGAATGAAAATATTAAAACCCTTAAAATATAAAGATGAAATCCCTAACAAAAATTTGAAAGAAAAGGCAGAAAGAAGTTGGGAGAGAATATGGCCACTATGGAGAAAAATTACCATCTAAAGATAATATCTCAACTAATTGGGCTATAAGTATGCTAAACAATTATATGTTAAACAATGGAAAAATAATAAAATCAACTAAAATTGGGTGGTGAAAGTTAAGAGAAAAACTTAGAGAAGGTGTCATATACCAATTTTGTCATTTTTTTTAGACATTTAAATGTCTACATACATATTTAAATGTCATATACAAATAGTTATATGCAATATGTTTCTTTATGTTTAAAAAGTAACTCTTTTTTTATTTATTCAGGAAATTACGGGGGTGCAAAACTCTTGAGCTAAAATACAGATTTTCCAAATTAGCAGAAAAACGTACATACACACCAAATGCAAAAAAAATAAAATTACACAAATCAGCCATAGAGATAGTTTTTAAAATCGAAAAGTCAAGAATAACACAAAGCTATATGAGGTCTTTTCTGGTTCCATACAAAGTGAAGAATTTACTGTTTTTTGTTTTTTTAAGACAGAATAATGTTAGAAAAAAATGGCTGGCATACTAAATTACTTTGAATAGGTAGAAAGATAAGAATAAAAAATGAGATTTGGAAAGGAAGAAAAGATAGTTCCAAAAGAGAAGAGCATAGCTTAAGAGTGCTTAGGGTTTATTTTTGGCCTTGTTGTAGAAAGAATCATTGGTCTTAAGTATGTTATATATGGTATATGTTATCATTAGTTTTATTTAGCATATACCTTCAGGTTACTAATATTGTTCATAATATTGTTCATTGTTCATTAGATGACACTAATATTGTTCATCTAGAGATAGCCTGGGTAGGTTTTGGAAACAACATTTTCATCAATACATGTATGGCTTAGGCTTCATGACATCTAAGACTACTTCTTGTTAAATCCAAAGGAAGCAGTAGTAGAGAGGGAGGTACTGAAAAAGATAAACAAAGCAAATATACAGGGAAAGCAAATGAAATACAGTAGCTGTCCCTTGTATTTATTAAATGAACATTTTTAATTGTCATTTTATTATTTTACCCTGTTATATTTTAAAATGAACTAAACATATAGTCAAATTAGTCATATGCAAGAAGTGTAGATATATAATGATCTTTAATCCTCTAGTTTAACCAGAATTTGGTCTTTGCTATCATCAAACATCTCATTGTAACTCTCCCAGGTTATGCTGCGTAGTGATCCCTAAGCCGTGATCTTTGGGTGGTGGCATAAGTTGAATTATCTCCCAGGCTCTGCATTAAAGGTGGGCAAGCAAGAGCCCTGACTCTAGGCTTCACACACACACACACACACACACACACACACATGAGCTTCACAGCTTTATGCTTTATTCAGAATAGCTCCATAATACTGCTTTGTATTATTAATACTGGTATTCTATAATTTTATTAAAAAGAGTATTATTTAAATTATTTTTGAAAACCATTGCCTTGAATGAAATTTTTAGAAAATATAGAGCTTTATTTGATATTTATAAGCACAATTAAGTGATAGAAAAATCACATGGTTGCTTCTCAGTGGTCATTTCACATTCATGTCCATGTAGAAAAGCCTGTAGTCAGTGAAATTCTTACTATAGCTGCAATGTTTCTTGATTTCTAAGTGCCTCTGGTGAGAAGACCCATGAACAAGGTGCCTGTGAATCAAAGCTCATTTTTGATTACTCAACAATAAACTATGTGGCCCCATAATAAAAAAGTAAAATCTCATTTTATTAAGTAAAAAATAAATTTAGACATTAATTGATTAAAAATGAATCTGAGGTCGATCTACTGCTTTCATACACTTACTCAACAGAACTTCACATTGCATCGCCCCTGTTATAATTTTAGTCCTAGGTCAAACATTTATTACATTATGTAATAAGTGTTTATATGGCCATTTGAATAAATAAATGCACATTTGACAGCATTGTTAAGATATAATTAGCATTTAATAAACTGCCTATAAAGTATACAATTTTATGTTTTTATAGACAAATTGTACAACCCTAAAGCTATTACCACAATCAAGATAAGGAACATACATCAAAACCAAAAGCTTGCTCACACCCCATTGCAATCTAATCACTCCTCCTCCCAATTCTCAAACAACCACCAATCTGATTTCTGCCACTACAGATTGATTTTCAATTTTTGGAATGTTACATAAATGAAATCATACATTTGTACTCTTATTTGGCTTCTTTTATTCAGTATAATTATTTTTAGATCCATAAATTTTGTTGCTTTTATCATTACATTGTTCCTTTTTATTGCTGAATACTATTCCATTAAATGGACATACAGTTTGTTAAATAATTTCCCTGTTGATGGACATCTGAGTTCTTCCCACTACTTCGATATTGCCAGTGAACATGCTATGAATATTTGTGTGCAAGTCTTTGTGTGAATCTGTTTCCATTTCTCTTGAGTGAATACAAGTGAATGACTAGTTTCTATGGTATGTATATATTTAACATGTTAAGAAACACATGCACAGTTTTTAAATCTAATTTTCCCCATTAGGTTTGTTTCCCCACTTGTCCTAATTCCTTTGATCAGGACAGGTGTATATAGAAACAGCACAGTGCATTTGCCATGAGCTAGTTTCACAGCCACTCAATCTGACTGCATCTTATACAATGATGTATTCACTTCCTTCTACAAATAGGCCTTTAAGTTTGGAACTTAAAAATCTCTTTATATACAGAGCATAATTCTTCCTTAGAGCATGTCCAAATATTTGTTTTGTTGCATTCCAGTGTTCTATTTTTTATATATGCTGACAATTTAGGCTACTTTATTCTACTAGTGTAGGGAATTCTTATGTCCCGTAAAGCAAACTTCAATCCAGTAACCTTGAATAACACGTCCAAAAGGCTAATATAGATCTGAATTACTGTCTTATTGAACAACACTTCCACAGTAATGTGTAATTTCTTTCATATTTTTCCATTATTTAGTTCAGTGAAATAGGAGTGTCAGGTTTGGACATCCTGCTTAGCCTTACATAACATCCATGGCTGGAACACAGCAGGCAGTTTTCTGCTTTATTACCGTGTCTGGGATTACTTTGCAAAGTTAGATAGATGAATTTGGTTAAGACTGTTGATATTGTACCTGGCAGCCTAACAATTTCCAAAAATAAAAAATTCCTGTAGGTTAAAAAATATATATCCCCACTGGGAAGTCAAAGCACAAATTTTCTTTCCCTCAGAATCCTTGTTACAGAATATTTTTATAAAACCAGTTTCCAGGACACTGAAAATGTGATACAGGAAAAAATGAAGCAACTGCTTTTACAAATCCACAGGGCAAAAAAGACAGTGCAGCATGGGGAAATAGCATGGGGACCAGGAAAAGGGACTCTTCTCTGTATCTGCTATCACAGTCCCCTTTAATGTTTGCTCTGATAATGAAGACATGCATTGCAATTTTCCTCTCACCTATTGAAAGCTTTTGTCTGTGTCCACATCAGCTTCAAATATCATGCAACGTTGATAGATCTATCGCAAGGTGACAAGGCCAGCTACACTCCCCTTCTGTGGGTTTTGCAATCTTGTCCTTTTTTTTTTTATTGCTGACATGGCCTTGAAATGGCACATTCAACCATAAGCAGATTTTCTCTATCACTCGTTGCTTGTTTTTTCCCCTGATGATAAAAGTAATACATATGTATTGTAAAAACTTAGGAAAAAATCAATTATAAAGAAGCCATATGTAATATTGTACTACCCATGCATGGTGACTAATAAAATATATTGATTTTTTTTCATTTTCTCACTCTCTCTCACACGCACAGGCAATATAAGTTTTATATAACTAGATTATATATATAAACATTCAGTTAACAGTGTTTCAATTTCATTTTCTCTGCCATTAGATATTCTCTGAAACTGTTGTTTTAATATCTGTAGAATAGCATGTATGGAAAAGAAAAATGAATACATTTTGAATTGGGCAGACTCTTCAACTGTGTATTCTAATTATAAGATAATTCACACATGCAGTGTTTATTTGGCTATAGCATTGGATGAAAAGGCGATATTTTCCTCACTCAAATAAATTAAAAATTGTCTGATATTCATGGTAGCAGTGTTCTGAATTTCTTTAATCCGTCCTCTTCTGTCTGAACAATGTTATGATTTTTGATCAGACATTCAGACCTAAGAGTTGAAGGTCAGGATGTGTTTATCAGTCATCTGCTACTGCTACTACCACCACCCCCGCTACTGCTCTTATTATTATTGCACGGTTTCAACAACAGCGTGCCTTCCACCTATAGAACAATGAGAGTAATTGTATTGCCACAGTTATCAATGGAATTAGCAGTTACTGTTTTATGAAGAACTCTCACATCATCCGATGTAGTCCTGGAAAGAACAAGTTTAAAAAGGTGCTTCTAATTTCTTGAGAGGTTAACAATCCAAAAGAGATTTGCAATCTAAAATTGTACTCAGCATTTCAAACAAAGGGTATTCTGCCAATTCAAAGTTTTCTTAAATAAATATTTATTATCTTTCCCAATACATTGCTAAACATACAATAGACTTGTAGAGTTAACACTAAAATTGACTGGGGTTTTATAAATCATTAATCCAATCCTTTCATTCACCTCTGTAATAGCTGTGTTCTCAACAAGTTCTTGTTTGAGGTCACAAGCTATTAAGGGCAGCATTTGACCTAGAATCCAAATATTCATCTTTACCTTCTGCTCTACCATGGTTCATGCCTTACTATAAGAACTTTTGCAAGTCACTTATCTTAGGTTTTCTGTTCATAATTTGGAAATAGGATATAAACTCCCAGCTCTGTCCCAGAATACATTTGGTAGTTTTGCTGATTATTAGCTTCATTAAAATAGAATTAAAGAAAAAGGAAAGGAAAGGGAAGGGAAAGGGAAGGGGAAGCGAAGGGAAATGAATGACTCAGAAGCATTTTGCAGGTCCACTGGTACACTTGTACTCATGCTATAGGCAACAAATAAATTCAACTCAAGCCTGGTATCACTTAGAGCCAGAGTACCAGCCAGGAAAACAAATAGGCTTTCTTTTAGTTGGGTTTTCAAAGACAGTATCTGGTTCAAACTAGGCAGCAGTGAAGCCATGAGAAAGAGTGGAATCATCAGTTTGCTCAGACACTCAGTTTCCTGAATCATATATGGCAGGAGGGAGGGGGGCATTCAAGGACCAATCTGGTGCTGTGCTGCTGAAAGCCTCTAAATACCTGTCCTGCCTTGCTGTCCAAGTAGTATATTCATGCTGATTAAAACGTTATTTTCTAGACCTATAAGTTTTAAATGCTCAGTCCTCATATTTACCATGAATCTGTGACTACAAAGCCACCAGGTGCATAAAGTAAGTACTGAACTCTATTTTGAAGTAGATTTTTGGTAGCTATATGACATTGGACAGGTTCCGTTAACTCTAAGGCTCAGTTTCCTCAGCTATGATATTAAAGTGGTAACACTTTCTCTAGGGTTTATTGTTAAGATTGAATGAGAAAATTAATGTGAGATAACCCAGTATGGCTTTGTTAATGAATTACATTAAGAACTTAATTAAAAATGATTACCACACTTTTTTGTTCTCAAAGAGAAGAATGTTAAAGATCCTGGCTGAGTCTGGATATTTCTAATATTTGAACTTTCCAAAAATATGCTTTCGCCCAAACCATATTCTTCATGGCTTCATTAGTTTTTCACATCTTCATTTAAATTTCCAGCTGAGTTACTTCTTGTGACAGTTTTCATGAATTAGACATGCAGCCTTGGGAATCAGAGCTATGTCACCAACTCATTTGGTGGTTGAATAAGTACAATGATATTGATTATGTCACTTTAATTTATGACCCTCTTGCTGATTTGCTCTATGCTTTTCTGCTGTTATTATCTTCATTGATGTTTTAGGAGCAGAGGAATGACTGCCCACAAGCTTCCTAATAGAAAGAGTGATTGAGGCTAAAATATGATTTAGCTTGTGTGATTTTATCATTGTTGAGTCCTTAAAAAGTTTTTATATAAACTTGAATAGTTATGATTATGATTGTGATAATCATCATAATCCAGACTCAAACCATAAGCCAACTCAAATGTTTTGATATTTGATAGCTGCTGGCCTGGGTAGATTTCTGAGGGACCTACAAGAAGCTTATTCATAGAGAAATATATGAACAGCTAAGGCTCAGGGGTGTTTTTCTTCTGAAAAACATGCTACATATTTGAGATTTATCTATCCAAGTTGCCATTTGACTATATGTTTAATCATACCTTTTTGTACCTTGTAGATAATTTTTCCTTCTTACTTTAGGACATATTTTTATATTCTACAACTTAGTTTGTCAAATTGTATTTCAATTATTGTAGACTTTAAAGATCAAATACTCATCTAGGTCCCTTAATTTCATCATCTGGAATGAGTAATATGGTGTTATAACAGCCTGGAAAAGAAAAAAAAGCATACGGCTTACAAAACATAGAGGTTTTCTTTTTTCTTCTGTTTCTGAAAAAATGTCATTTGAACTTTGATAGGGATTGCATTGACTATATGGATCACTTTGGGTAATGACATTTTAACAATGTTAAGTCTTCCATCTCATGAATATGATAATTTTTTCATTTATTTGTATCTTCTTTAATTTCTTTAGGCAATGTTTTGTAGTTTCAGTGTTCAAGTCTTTCATCTCCTTGGTTAAATTTACTTTTAAATATTTTATTCTTTTATATGCTATCGTAAATAGAACTCATTTGGTTTTGTATTTAGTTTTAGTGTATAAAAACACAACCTATTTTTAATGTTGCTTTTGTACTCTGCAACTTTACTGAATTAGTTTTTGAGTTCTAACAGTTTTTTGTGAAGAATTTTAGGATTTCTAAATACAATATTACCTGTAAACAAAGATAATTCTACTTCTCCATGTATGATTTGGATGTCTTTTATTTCTTTTTCTTATCTATTGCTCTGCTTAGGACTTCTAGTTCTTTGTTGAATAGAAGCAGCTGGACTGGGCATACTTGCCATGCTCCTGATCTTAGAGAAAAAACTTACAGTTTTTTGCAGAGCATCATGTTAGCTGTGGGCTTTTCATCAGCAATTATAAAATTCACATAGAACCACAAAAGACTCTGAATAGCTAAAGCAATCGTGAAAAAAAAGATTTTAAAATAAATTACAAATCTACAATAATTAAATAGCACAGTAGTGGCATTAAAACAAACATACAAACCAATGAAACAGTATAGGGAGCTCAGAAATAAACTCATGTGTATATAGCCAGTTGACCTTCAACAAAAGTGCTAACAATACACAATGGGGAAATGATAGTCTTTTCAACAAATGGGGTTGGAAAAACTTGGCATCCACATGCAAAAGAAAGAAACTGGACCCTTATCTTACAACATATACAAAATCAAATCAAAATGGATTAAAGATTTAAACTTATTATCTGAAACAGTAAAAATGCTAGAAGAAAACATGGGGGAAAAGATTTAAGACGTTAATCTTGGAAATGATTTTTTAGATATGACACCATAAGCACAAGGAACTAAAACAAAAATAGACAACTGTGATTACATCAAACTAAAAATCTTCTGTACAGCAAAGAAAACAGTCAACAAAAGGAAAAAGCAACCTATAGGAGAAAGTATTTACAAACCATATATCTGATGAGGATTTAATATCCAAAATATACAAGAAACTCAAATAACTCAATAGCCTAAAAACAAATAGCTCATTTAAAAATGGGCAAATGACTTGAATAGATATTTCTCCAAAGAAGACTTACCAATGGCCAAAGGTATATGAAAAAATGCTCAACATCACTAATCATCAGAAAAATGAAAGTCAAAATCACAATGAGATATCACCTCACACCTCTTAAGATGTCTCTTGTAAAAAAGAAAGGTAACAAGTGTCAGTGAGGATGTGTGTAAATTGGAGCCCTTGCATTCTGTTGGTGAGGAGGTAAAATGGTGCACCTCTATGGAAAATAGTATGAAGGTTTCTCAAAAATTAAAAATGTAACTACCATATGATCCAGCAATCCTGCTTCTGGGTATATATCCAAAAGAATTGAAATCGAGATGTCACAGAGGTAACTGCATTCCCATATTCATTGTAGCATTATTCACAACAATCTAAATGTCTGTTAACAGATGATTGGGTAGAGAAAATGTGGTAAACACATAACTTGGAATATTAAAAGCCTTAAAAAGGAAGGAAATCATTGTGCAACAACAAGGATGAACCTGGAGGACATTGTGCTGAGTGAAGTAAACCAGTCACAGACAGACAAATATTGCATTATTCCATTTACGTGAAGTATCTTAAATTGCCAAACTCATAGAAATAGTGAGTAGAATGGTGGTTATAAACATATACCATACATAATTATTATTTATAAATTTAAAAAAGCTAAATTAAAGACAACAAATAAGTTTTTAATCTTATTTTTATAATTTTTTTGATATCTTCTTCCAGTAGTTTGGTTAAGACTAAAATGAATAAAAATTGTGCTCTTTTGTCTTGTTACCATAATGGTATTATATGGGGTATGTCAAATTAGTTCCAAGTTTGCTCATAAGAAATCTAAATATAGTCATTCTTGGGCCTCCCCTTATTCCTACCACCTATGTTGGGCCAGGTGAGCCGAAGTTCTAGTGCAGTAGTTCTCAAAAAAGAGTGATTCCCCATTCTTCAAATTGCCAGAGGATATTTGGTAATATCTGGAGATATTTTTAATTGTCGTGACTTGAGATATTCCTACTGCATGTGATTGGTACAGGCTAGTAACGGTGCTAAACCTTCTACAGTATGCAAAACAGACCCTCTCAACCAGAATTATTCAGACCAAGATGTCAATAGTGCCAAGATTGAGAAATCCTTCTTTAGGGGCTTAGTATACATCAAGGCATCAAGGAGTCTTACCAATCACTTTCATTTACCCACACTGGTTACCAATGAGATGCCCATTGTCCTAGCCATGTAGCTTCTTCAGGTCTGCCGCTTTGCTGTTTCCATGACAAGTCTGTGGCACAGGGTTGTGGTAAGACTCGAAATGCCGATCTGAGTTTTCTAGATGGCGTTTCCTCTGAAGTCTTTTTCTATCCATACTACACTGCCAAGAAATAAGGAAGAGTTACCACTGCTTATGGGCTCATAGACTTCTTCCTGCTCCTCCAAGGGCAAGAATCTCTTTTGAGTTTGTGGCAAATCTTTCTCTACACAAAATCTCATCTCTAGGCTTGTTTTTTTTTTTTTTTTAAAAAAAATACAGGAATCATTGCCATAAACTTTCCTTTAGGTAAGGGATTATTGATTCAGCACCTATTGTAGATAGACAGCAAAGGGTTAAACATTCTCTACAGGTCAAAAATAGTCTCATGATTTTCTTGTTATCTCAAAAACAAGAGCTGATTTCTCATTAAATTATTTCCTCCTTTATTCAGTTAGGAAATATAAATTGAGTACATACTATGTGCTGTTCAGGTGCTCAGATACAGTGGCAAATAAGACAAATGACATCTCTATTCTCATGAAATTATATTTCAGTAGGGCAAGACCAAAATATACCTACCCCAAAAAAGAGAGAAAGAAGAAAAATATAATTTGAAGTTGTGATCATGAAGGAATCTAAAGAAAATATACAGGGTGATGTAATAAATAAATAAAATGTGGGAAAGCGTTAACTTTAATTAGACTGGCCAAGGAAGACTTATTTGAGGATAGAACATCCAAGCTCCCATGACAAGAAGGATCAAGGCTGCAAGAGATCAGTAAACAGAAAGAGCAGGGAACTTGAGGTGGAATGAGCTGATGAGTGGGACACATTTGAAGAGTAAAAAAGGATGAAGTGTGCCAGGAATGTCACTGATTTCTCGAATATTTAGGATGATAGAGTACCAATTTCTTGGTCAGAGGTGAGAAGCCTGGAGTTAGTGTTTTGTTGTGTTCAAACAAGAAACATGTCTTAGTTTTCTGTAATTTGTAGCTGTGTTGTTTTTATATTTATTCTTATTTTAAAATGCTTTTAAATTCTTAACTTTCCATGTTGACATTCCCAAATTATCCTATTACCAACTCAGCTGGGTTGAAATCCCTGAACATGTGATGCCAGCCTCCATTGTGAGATGAACATCCATAGCACCTTTTCTAAGAGCTTCTCTCAGTGTGAGACTGCTACTGACATCTATGGTGGTTATTTGGTTTTAGTAAATTAGGGAAGTATAGTCAGCAAGTATTTGTGACTAAATCGTGTTTATTATTCAGAATTCAATCTTAATTCTGAGAGGAAGCCAAGCATAACTCCTGTTTCCCAGGGTATCATTTTCTTTTCTTTTCTTCTATTCTTTCTTTTCTTTACTTCTTTTTAATTTTTCCATCTTTCTTTCTTTTTTTTTTTTTGCAGTTTTGTGGCCACAATTTTATTTCATAATGTAATATTAAACATTTACAGAGTCTGTGCAAGTGAATTTTTAGTTGTAATGCCACCTATCTGACTAGAGATGCTGAAAGAGTTAATGAGATAATACCTACAGAAATATTAATAGAAAATATTGAAGTTCTTGGGGAAGAAAGAATATACATATATGAAATTCATTGTGACTCTGATATCTTAATGTACTACTACTGTTTCATTGTGGCCCCAGCTTCTACATAAAAACCTTGGCCTGCATGTTTTCAAGTTCTATACTTATTTTTGGCCTCTTTTGCATAAATAAAGTGAGATAAAAGTAATAATGACATTCTATAATAATCATAAACAATATTGAAAATTCAGTATTTTCTAGCTACTGAATAATGTTCTAGTTCATATTTGATTTTATTTTTTCACAATAGCCCTAAGAATTATGTAGTAATTGTGCCATTTTACAGGTGAGGAAATTAAACCTATTTGAAATCATTTTAGGGTTGCCTAAGGAAAGCCGCATAATAAGCAAGAATTATAACAAGAAAATAAGAAATTCCCTGAAATCTGAGATGAGAAGTAACTGATTAATGCCTGTATTTATTAATGCTCTTTCTGGAAAAATGAGCCATCTTCTTGGTATGGTTTAATGACAGCTCAGCTTAAAGAAAGCAAATTATTTCCTTCATATCTAAGAATCTACGCTAGAGTGAATCTTTTCTGGGACCAGTTTAAGAGATAATTTTACTCTTAGACATGATTAAAATTCAATCAAAAGAAATCTCTTACTTGGTGTTTAGAAGAAAGCAATGCATGTGGAATTACATTAAACCCTGTTTAGGATAATGAAATTATATAGTCAAAATCAGGTGAATGTAACTAGAGGCAGCTAGTAAGTAGCATGCCAATCCAGAATAATAGCTGTATAGAATCTAAAGTACAGAAATATTTAGTGGCTTATCCAAGGTTATAGTTCAAAAACAAATTTGGATTAAAATGGAGGCATCCAAATTTATATAAAAGTTTTATAAATACATATAAAGGGATGTGATGGAATGAAGGATAGAAGAGTGGAGGAAGAGGAGCGAAAGCAAAAGACAGAAAGAAACAATTTTTTGCTGCACCCCAGCTATGTCTGTGGGCTAAGCTCTTACTCAAAGCATCTAGTAAAATTGAGACTCACAACCACCTTTGGAGTTAGATATCATTACCCAAATTTTGTTCTGAGCTTAAAGTTTAAAAGGATACACAAATTGCCCAAAGTCCAATAATCACTCAATGGAGGACCAGAATTTCATTTCAAGTCTGAATTATTCAACCACATAGGGCCTTTCTACTATATGACACTGCCTTTGAGATAGTTAATCTTTCATTTCATGAAATGAAAATTAATGAGAGACACACACACACACACTTTCTGGATGTTTAACTTTCTAAAGTTACTGGATGAGTAAAAGCAAACTATTTTTAAGAATGTGTGATTTAGGGTAGCCCACCATCCTACTTTCTTTTTTGTTTAAAAAAAAAATACTGCTCTTTCTATTATTTGTCTTCAGTGCTGAAGGAGTTAAAGCATTACCCAACAATGATTAGAGTACTCCTCTCTCTTTCTTAGTTTCCACTTAATTTAAACTGTAACATTGTGTATTTAACTTTTTATTTTCACAATGCCATCTAACATCTTGCCTTACAGAATGTGAAATGCTGCCAGCATGGGTTTTGAACACTCCCCCACTGATTTTGTTCATGAAAAGAAGAGGTCAGTTTTGATGGCTTTGCAAGAGAACTATTAGTCCCATGTTAAACACAAAGAAAAGCACAGAAGTATGTGGGTGTAAACATGGTAGGCTTATCTCTTCCTGCAGTATCACCAACAAAAATGGTACTTGCGACTTCTGATAGCAGCAGTTGTTCTTGGTTTCTGTTATGTTGCTTTATTTGAGGATTGGATAAAATATTGAAGTGGATGATGAAGTTATATGTCACTACTGATAGGGTATAACCCAAATAATAAACAACAGACATTTATAAGAAACAGATCAAACTAAAGACACTAGACAGCCTTCAATTGCAAAACAACAGCACACAAAAAAAGAGAATTTGATTAACTGCATTTATTCAGATGTTTTAGGGCCTGGTTATGTATCAAGGAGGGAAATTGCAAAGATGTTCTCTAAAGAATACTGTGAGAAGAATACACAAGTTGGCTAATAATTAAATATACGATTTTGTAGAAGTTCCATAGTGATGAACTCATGCTATTAATACCAAAGAAGAGAGGATAAATTGCCCCATGATTATAGCTACACATAGTTGCAGCAAAGAACTGCATAGAGATCAACATATGGCTAACAAATATCACATTGGAGGCGGTGGTGAGGTGGGAATATTAATATCTGATAGGAGTCAGTTGAAATAAATGCAAAAGGCTTCTCTGCAAAGGGGTGAGTATTGCTCAGTGCAAGTGTTTGAGAACAAAGCACTAGTTAAAGATAAATGAGATGGGAAAGAATCTGAAGCCATTAGTAGATAGGAAATTAGTAGTTTCCTCCACAATGTGAGTTAATCGTCAAACATCCATATCTCTGGAGTGGTCCCAAGGAAAGGAAGATTTTTGATAATCCTGAAAAATAAAATATCTGTGTGCAAAAAAAAATAATAATAATTAAAAAATAATCTGTGTGCAAAGCAAGGTTTAAGGGAAATCAGAGCTGGTCTAAAGAGGCAGGGCCTGCCCCTTTCCAGTCTTCAACAGCTATGTGTGCATGAAAGATGCAGACCCAAGGACATCTTTCACTTTATTTTTGGTTGTTTTTCATGAAAACTAAATTTTCATTTTCTGGGTTTGTCACCAGGTCTTTGTAACAAAGAAAACATAGAATAAAGTTGAGACCATGTAAACTGAAGCAAATATTAGGTTAAGTCTTGTTAAGTACCTTTACCTGTATTTGCAATAATGACAGTTATCTTTAAATTATTGCTGCATTCAGACTAAGGGAATGAAAACTTTGAATTGGGAAAAACAGCATAAAACAAAAAATATTGGTTTGAACTATGGAAGATGGAAGCACAGCGAAAGGTGGTGTTAGGACAGGTGTGTCTTGTTGATGTTGATCTATTTTGCCCCTTTCCACCTGTCTTTTCGTCTATCACTGATAATTTTGATTTATTCATTCAAAAGCATTTATGTACTAGGTTGTGGTGGTAATGACAGTAATCAGGGAAGACATGCCCTTGCCTCACAGAGTAGACAGTTCAACAATTAGCTGCCTAATTCAGCAAGCAATTGTATGATAAAGTATGATGAGCATTATGACAATGAATGTACAGGGGACAAGGAAACACTTGGCAAAGGAATCCACCTCAGTCCAGAGGATTTCAGATCAAGACACCTCCCTAAGCAAGAAGCGTTTAAGTTGAAATTTAAAAAAGAAATGAAAGTTAGCCATCTATCTGTAATAGGCACTGAAGTTCAAGTTGAATTACTTGTTAAGTTCATAGAAATTAATTTCTTGATAATTTTGAGTGGCATTTTAATGGCATATGATTTTAACAATTATTATTCACTTTATCTATCAACTGCAAGCACCTTGGTTTAGGGTAACCATGAAGTGGGTAGCCAAATTGCTATTCACTAAAAGAAAAACTTCCTTCTGATCATTTTTTGTTTTGTTTTTTTCTCTCAAAATTTATTGGGATATAATATATATACCATAAAATTCACCATTTTAAAGTATGAAGCTCAGCATTTTTAGTATATTCACAAGGTTATATGATCATCGCTATCTAATTCCAGAACATTGTCATCATCCAGAAGAGAAACCACATACCCATTAGCAGTCATTGCCCATTCCCTCTTCCCCTAGTCCCTGGTGACCACTAATCAAATCTCTATCTCTATAGATTTGGCTATTGTAGATATTTCATATAAATGGACTCTTACAAAAATGTGGTCTTTGTGACTGCATTTTCTCACTTACTGTAGTTTTCAATATTCACCCATGTTCCAGCATGGATCAGTCCTCTGCTCCTTTATATGGCCGAACTATATTCCATTGTATAGATATGCTATATTTTGTATATTTATTCATCAGTAGATGTATGTTTAAGTGGTTTCCACTTTTTAGCTATTATGTATGATGCTGCCATGATCATTTGTGTATAAGTTTTTGTTTTGACATACGCCTTCATTTATCTTGGGTATATAGCTAGGAATGGAATTGCTAGGTCATATGATAACTCTATGATTGCGTTTTTGAGGTACTGCCAGACTGTCTTCCAAAATGGCTACATTGATTTACATTTCTATCAGCAATGTTTTGCTTTCTTTTTATAGACCCCAGAGGAACTGGAGGATGTTTCTGATCTTGAAGAGGATCATGAAGTCCGTAGCCACACCAGTGTTCAGACGGAAGGGAAAACTGACAGGGTATGTCACCTGCCTGGAGGGAGAGCTATTTGCTGTGCTGTTGAGGGCTGTGCCCTCTTCTTGTAAACCTAGACAGCTTCTCATGGGTGGGACTCCTGGATCTGAAGCTGATTTTGTGACACAGGGAGAGAAACCTTAGAATTCAGAAGGATTAGCGTGAGGGGAATTATTTCCTCTATCTTGAGAACTCACAATGAGGCCATTTCAGGTCAGGTAGTGAATCACTCCACACTGCTTTTTATCTTTAAAGGAGTCATGGGAATATAAAAGTGAAATATGTACATGTTTGCTTAGAGTAGAAAAAAAAAACCCAAGAAATTGTAAATACAGTCTGAAATTCTAGAGGGAAAACTCTTGAGTCAATACTTCCCTACTTTTCTTCCTTTCTACAATAACTTCTTCTGCACCTACACTCGACATACCCCTCACCTGACACACACACACAGACACACAAAAAATATATACAACACTGAAGATATTAATCTCAATTTCTGAATTACTCTGAGATACCATGCTTCACTTTACTCACACCTGAAGCATGGGAATCTGAAAGTTTGGCATACTAGCCACTGATAGCTTGAGTTTACAGACCAGATTACAGAATTTGGATCTGAAACCCAAGGAGTACAGCATAGTGGCTAAGACTATCTAGAAATGCATCTGAATCATCTACCTCCTGCTGTGTTACTTGGGAAAGTCAATTAGCTTCTTTCTTCCTTCATTTGTAAAATTAAGATACTAATAGTACCCTCTGTATGAGAATTACTATTGGAATTATCTGAGTTGATTAACAGAGCACTTAAACAGTTTTGAGAAATAGTGGTAGTTATTATTTGTTGTAATAACAGCAATAGTATGATTATGATAATCATTACTATTATTATTACATTAGTTAAATTCAGCGACATAAAATTTAGAGATGGAAGCAAATTGTTAATATTTCCCTCAGTGTCCTGGTCCCTCATGGGCCTATCTGATGTGGACACAATTTTATACAGAAAGGCTATATAAAAATGTAGCCTTACTGTTATGCAATCTGCTCAGAAGCATTTCAAGCATGGACCTACTTGGTAAACCCTATATCATAAATGCATGTTAGTACACATTACCTTAAATAAAAATATCAATATTCCGTAAATGTTTTGACATACTGTTGTACTATATGATTTGTGGAAATGAATTTGAAACAAACTTTAAGCTTTACCAAATTTTACCCATAATCCTTTGGATTTCTATTTCCTAAGAATGAAAAAAGGAGATACATGAATTGAGAAATATCTGATTCTAAACTGATGCAAAGAGGTAGATTCTGTTCCTACTACTTTGCTTGGTTGTGTTTTTATAACCCCACAGCGTGTTATGTAAAAATATTTTGTTTGCATTTATCTACCTTCACATATGTGAAATGAATGTAAAAAAAAAGCCATTTTATCACAGCCTTACTATCTTTTATTAACAATAATTACCTTGCATTTATATGTGTATTTTACAGTTTACCAAGTATTTTCTCATTTACTATAAAATACAAAAAATATGGTGAGATATAATAAGAAAAAAAGATAAATTTAGGAAAGTGTCATGCTTTCAGATATTCAGATTGCCTAGAACTAGTAATTTTCAGCCACAAAACCCTATGTTTTGTTAGAAATGTTATTTTTCTCCAAGTTTGATAATAGGAATCTTCCATGTTTATCTTTCGGTTGAGGAAAATGTTCTACAAATACACACCATTATAACATAGCCAGATAGCTAGTATTTAGTAATATTAAATATATTGGGTGATGCTACTTTTTTGAGTTTCCATTTCTTGCTGTTTTGGGGGTGTTGTCAGTCCTCTAGAAGGCACTTTGTGTTGGGAATTATCTGGGCTCACACAGCATCAGGATTTAGTTTCCTTCAAAGCTAGTTGTCATCATTGGTATGAAATGTAAATCTTACAAACAGTAATGGAATTGGAAATACATTTTGCTACAGCTAAGCTTTTCTCATGGCTCATGCTTTCTGTGCAGTGAGTGGTTCAGTCAGGCTGATGCTGAGGCACAGGAGGTGAAGGGTAGGTGTTAGCTTACAAAGTAATTGATGGGAAGAAATTTTATTAAAATTATGGCACTTTTTAGAATGTGAAGATCAAGATAACCATGCCTGATCTCTCATTATGGCTCATCAAATGTAGATAATGAAGCCTTGGTTAAGTCCCTTATAACCTAAGAACTTCAAATTTCTTCATCTGAAAAATTAGGCAAATAATATTATATGTCCTCACAGCATAATTGGTAAGTTCAAATAAGATAAGACATATGGGAGTGTTTTATAAACTTTAAAACTGTATGATAAGAAGGTAGAATTCTTATTAATGCTGTTTTTGTTTGTACTCTTGTTCTTGGTCTGGATTACAGGCCAGCTAGATGACCTTCTGCCCATCATAGTGTATAAAATTGATCATCTCCATGGTTCTGGATCTTAAGAATCTTTCATGGAAGCCACTGCCTCTAGCTTTGTGGAAATTACCCTGAAACTACTCTGTATTCTAGATTTGTGTTCCACTGCGTGCAGTTCTGTGACAGTCCATTTCATTTGGAATGTCCCTGTGTCATAACCTTACCATTGTCTACTGACATGGTCGATCCCTACCACCAAACCTAATGGAGGCAACTTTATATTCAACATGGCCGCTCTTTGCTCTTATAAATATCCTCTGCATAAATTCCAAGTAACTCAGATTTTATTCACTTCCTACCTTGAGACTTCCCTGCTTCTATTATACGGAATCCCTCTGAAAACTGTTCAGTCATTATAATACATACACAACCTTTTGTGACGCATTAACCCCACACAGAGCAGCTCTTGATCAATACACCCTCTTCCATTCCTGGGATGACAATTCTAAAATGCATTTTCCACAAGTCCTCAAAGGGGTCCCCAGTGGGATCTGGTGGGATCAAGCAGTAACCAGCTTGATAACAACTCTTTAGATTGATTCTCCCTTCCCTATTTTTCTTTCCAGGCTCTCAGTTCTGTTCATTAATATCTATTTCCAAAATAAACTACCTTCCCTTCTCAGGCTCTGCTTTTTGGGAGAAAACAAGAAAAGAAAATTATATACACAATTTACTTAAATCTTACATTAACTTTGCTATACACTGAAACTAAGATTTATGTAATTTGTGTAGAAAGTGGATTGTGTTTAGAGACTCAGACCTTTAGTGATTACCTCATGTCAGTTCACTTAGGGAATAAAGTTATTAAAATGAATCGTTTACTAAAAACAACACACCGCCACCTCCGTGACAAACCTGATACATGAGTAACGAAGTGAGAGAGAGGACAGCGCAAAGGATACCACAGCGGTCTGAGAAGGGGAAGATGTGACTTTTCTTTTAAATTTTAAAGAGGACTTATTTTATATTGTGGACAATTTGACTTCAGTGACACTCTTTCACTGTATACCTATCTTGTGAGTTTGTTACAACATATTCTATTCTCATATCTGAAGTTTATTGAGACAGATTGCCAAGGAAGATAGCTCAAATTTGTCCCCCACTTAAATTACCTGACCAGAATCAAGATCATGTTTGGTGGGTTTTATAATCTCTCCCAGACATCTTATATCCCTAATAGTCCCATATTCCTTACAATGTTATAATGCTTTTCATAAATTCAGTCTCATATCCATCTGAGACCTTATTATCACAATCTATTCAGCATTGCTGTAATTTACATCCATTGGACTGAGTATATGTTTTGGTGCATTTCATGAACACCATGACTTTGAGAAGATATCATGAGATTTTGAAATGGATTCTGTCAAGTATTATTTGAATACTCGTGCCAGGTGTGGAATGCCTGGTCATTGTACAAGACAAGTGTCTGGATTCCTTTTTGTTTGCTGCTGTTACCAAGGAGTAAATGCCTTTTGGTTATTGGATTATGTAGACTCTGCTATATTGAACGTGTGCTAGAACCAATTTCAGGCACTATTTAGTAATAGAGTGACAGTTATTTATTATCATTTTATTTTCTGCATTTCACTCCTAACAGCTTTGGCTCAACATCATTTATTATTGTTGTGGCAAATGCCACTGGGCACCGTAAAGGTCTATAACTAATGTATAATGATTTAGATTCCATGGTCAATGAGAGCAAAATATTAAAAGACCAATAGTGCATGCTTTATGAAGTGGCAATGGAACAGCAGTGGAAATTAGTGATTATCTTAATTATTAAACATGAATACTCACTGGACCAATACTGTGGTCATATCCAGTGATCAGGTATTCTGCAGTGACAAAGGAATTGACTTTATTGTAGGCTCACAGAAGACTCTTCACAGAGATCATTGTTTATTCTGTTCATACTTTCAGTAAGGATAAAATAGGCATCCTTTATCTTAAAAACTCAAAAAAAAATGATAAAAGAGTTCTGTTAATATAATCAAATTCCTAAACTTATTGATAATAAGATTTTATAAGTCTTAAAAGCTTCGTAAGAGATTGCACTAAATATAGGTTAGGTCATGTTTTCTATTTAAACAGTGCAGTGTCAATTGTCATTTAATATATTTTATAGAACATTTCCAAATTGATATCTCATTTAATAAAAACCCTGGAGGTTTTTTTAAAAATTTTTTCCTTTGACTTTTTTTTTTTTTTTAATACAGAGTCTCACTCTGTTGCCCTGGGTAGAGTGCCATGGCATCAGCGTAGCTCATAGCAACCTCAAACTCCTGGGCTCAAGCTACCCTTCTGCCTCAGCCTTCCGAGTAGCTGGGACTACAGGCATGCACCACCATGCCTGGCTGATTTTTTCTATGTATTTTTAGTTGGCCAATTAATTTCTTTCTATTTTTAGTAGAGACCAGGTCTCGCTCTTGCTCAGGCTGGTTTCAAACTCCTGACCTTGAGTGATCCTCCCGCCTTGGCCTCCCAGAGTTCTAGGATTACAGGCTTGAGCCATGGCGCCCGGCCTCCTTTGATTTTAATAATGAGGGAATTAGACTCAAAAAACTTAAGTAATTTATGCAAGTCTTGTTGACCGGGACCACATCCCAGATTCTGGCTCTAGCCACACTCTCCTTCCACTACAGCACACTTGTAAACTTTGGTAGCATCTCATCATCTCTTAATATCTCATGGCTCTGCTATTGCTACAGCCAGTATGATAGAGTTGATATTATAATTGCTGTACCAGAAAGATGTTTTATGAAACTGAAGACTATAACTCTTAAAATAAGATCTGTTTAAACCTTACAAATTTCTAAATGTCCCAATCCTATGATTGTCTATCAATAACAAAATCAGTTTGTTGATTACCTAGTGACGCCCAGACCCTGACAGTCTCCTTTGGTGGAGCACTTTGCCTTGATCAAGTGGAGTATTAGGCAAGTTGAGTCGCATAGCAGGTGACCTTGTAGGAGAATTTCAAGTTCACAGCATGAAATCCAGAAGAACAGGGGCAGTTGATCCTCAGTCAGTCTATCTTCATGTCGGCCTCTGTGATATTTCAATAAAAGAAGAATTCTAAATTCTAGAACTTTTCCCTGATTTATTTTCTGTAATGGTAGCAGTTGAGACTCAGGAAATTGTTTTAAGTACTAGTTGGGTGGTAGCTCAATGTTCCTCACACCTACCTGGGGAATAACTATGGATTTAAAAAGATTCTTAAAATGGATTGAAAGAGAATTTTGGAAATAGAATGGGAGAGCAAGTGACTTGCCTTTTTTATCACTGCTACACAATGTAGAAGTCAAGGGTATATGGAGATTTTGAAATCACATACACCTTGATTCAAATTTTGGTTCTACCGATTACTATTCATATGACCTTGGGAGAGTTATTTTATATTCTAACTTTCAATTTTCTAATCTGTAAAAGTGTGATGATAATAATAATAGTATCTATTTCATGGATGTTTTTGAAAATGAAATTAGATACATGAAAAATTTAGTTCAGTTCCTGGCAAATAGGAAATGCTCAATAAATTTCGATTTTTATATAAAAAATTTCATGATAAGTTTTGTGTGTTAGTGTTATGCTTTGACTTCCCATTGAGTAGCTCAGCGAGCTTTGTAAATACAAACCCTTTGTCTTCTGATATGGGACTATTTGGTTTTCCGTTGATGCCAAACATTTTTGATATCATGGGCACCACTACCAAAAGTATTTTAATTATTTTTTTTCCACAAGAAGGGACTAATCAAGAACCGGGTCAAGACACTAAGAGGAAGGAATCATTAATGTGATTCTTAATAATGCCAAAATGTTCATGTAAGTCTATATTCACATAAATAAGGTAGAACTGAAATAGTGACGGAAAAAAGCAACTCTTGATAGTGGGATAAAACAGAAAAATTGACCCAATAGTTGTCAAGTTCTTATTTCCTTCAAAATTTATCAAATGCCTGGCCTTGCACTGGGAGTTTCCTTCTTTGTGGAACTTTGGTAGCTTGGTGATCCATTGGTTCCCATCTCTTTCAAAATTCTCATAAATTTATATGGACCTTAAATATTTCTAGTTTTCAATTTTTTTAGATGTATAACAGTTAAAAATAAAGAAAAATGCATCTCATCCTGATATTTATAGAATGCGTGTTTGAGACAGTTTTGCAAGTACTCATTTAAAATCATCTCTTCTGTCTTTACCTCTGTCCAAGAAGGACATATGTTCCCATGATTCTTCCCTCTGCCTATATAGCTTGAAATACAATCAGGTCCAAAAACTAAATCAAAGGTTTTGTTTGTCTCACACAATGTAAACTTTGATCATAGTGAATTGTAGATGAGGGGTGAAAAGGGGAATTCATTTAACAGTACTGAAGTCAGCCAGACCAGATTTTTATTTGAAGGTATTTGAAGCTGTGGTTTCTAGTTACTGGAATTGAGTTTAATGAGTAGAACATTAAAAACAAAATACTTAAAAATTATAATTCCAACCGGATGCAGTGGCTCACGCCTATAATCCCAGCACTTAAGAAAGCCAAGGTGAGAGGATCACTTCAGGCCAGGAGTTCAAGATCAGCCTGAGCAACATAGTGAGACCCCCATCTCTAAAAAAATATAATTTCAAGTATGGTCATTTCATATTTCAGAATGACAAAATTATGCTGCCTTTTTAAAGATACTCTATTCATCATATACACTGATGACCCAATATGACAGAAATTGTAACATGTAGTCTTGTAGTCATGTAGTCTTTGTAATTGTAACATGATATTAACTTAAGAGTTAATAAGAGTTCATAAACCTGATCTGCCTTAAAGAAAATCTTTGAGGCCATTGAATCCATATAAACCCTATAAATAGCAGTACATTACGACAGAAATAAGAACAGTTGCCTAGGTTACTGGACACAACCTCAAAATGTCAATAGCAACAAATGAATTGGAGCATATCAAATCTTAAAATACTAGAGATGGTTCTTGGTTTTAAAAAAAGCCACATAAACTCCGTAACTTCGTGTTGGTGATAGGAAGAACTACCTCAGTGCTGCTTGTATACATGCAGTTAACTGAATATCTTTCACTTTAAGAATAAGAAAAAAATGCCATGGATGGGTGGTTTACTTTAAAAATTGGAAACAGGCCTTAATTATTATCAGAATACACTCTCAATAACTCAAATTTATACTGAATTACCTCACTTAATATGAGGATACAGGACCTCATTACCTTCTTCATGATATAATTTGGTTTATTATTAAAAAACAATTTGGATAAACCTGGATAAAATTCCATTATTCAGCAGCAATACAGCAGGCAGTGCATTTTCTCATGATTGGTTTCTAGACTTTCTAATGTATGTTTAGCAATAACTCTGATTTTCTGCCTTTCTGGGTGATAATTTTCATATTTTTCATGATTTCCTCTTCCTCTATCCATTTCTAAACATTAAGGTTTATTAGAGTTCTGATCTAAGTTATGTACTCCTCCAAATCTTCCCACAATTCCTAGACATTCACATGCAACCCCAAGATTTTCAGTGTCATATACAGGCACGTTACTCTAGCCCAGTCCTGTATTCTGAGTTCTGGCTACATATATTGGCAGGCCTGAAACTTTCCTCTTCTTGCATAGCTCACAGACACGTGTGAATCTCAGTTTCCAAGCCTAAATGCAACATCTTACCCCACAAATCTACTCAAACTCTTGTGATACCTCTGTACGTTCAGTTGCACAAATATGAACCTAGGAATAATTTTTGAATTATCCCAGAGCTAATCATAGAACATGTCCTGGTTTTACTGTTTTCTAAATATTTTCTGAACTTGTCCCTTTTTTTTATTATTATTTTACCACCTCCACTGCTATTACTGCACTGATAGAATTGCACCTAAGTTAAACAGGAAATGAACATTTTATTCAAGGCTGTTGTGATAGGTGACAGAGACCAGAACTCATTCTGAGCTCAACTCTGTTGAGACAAAGGGCTGAAGATCTTTCAGACATGGTACGGGAGGGATTGTAAGCCCTCAGCTTTGCCAATTGGCTTTACCCAAAGGAATAATAAAGTTTCTCATAAACTATTCATAGCAGGAGATAGTTTCACAACTTGGAGCAAGGTGTCCCCTAGAGTTAGGCTCGTACTCTCCTATAGAAACTGGGATAGAGAGGCTCTATCTTGCTTTATGATCACATTTCAAAAGAATGATTCCCAGGTCCTTGAGGAAAACATTCTGGGGCTATAAAACTGGCGAGAAGCTTTAAAAAAAGATTTATATCTCAAAGGTGAAAAGAAGGAATTTATAATTACAAGTTTTGTAGAGTACATACTCTAAGAAAAAGGAGTTCAGGACCGGGAGTCAGGAAGAAGCCTCTTTAAAGTTCAGTCAAGCTGAGGGAACATTCAGGCCACCTTGGTCACCCCCTTCATTCAGGCGCTGGCATCTCTCACCTAGATTTCTACAGCATATGTCTAAATTGTCTCCTGCCTCCAGTTTTGTAAACTTTCATTTAAGCTCCACACTTAAGCTCACATGCTGTTTCTAAAATGCAAATCTGTCAGCTGTCACCATGCATAAAAACCCTTTGAAGGGTCAATATCACCCCTTATCCTTAGCATGAAATCCAATCCCTTAATGCTCTGTGTAAAAGAACGTTAGGATCTGCTCCCTGCTTCTTTCTTTTACATCATATTTCACCACTTTCTCTCCAACCCCACCTCCTCGGTGGAAATCTCAGTTCCTATAAGGCAGATGACTCGCCCTCAAATCATTCCTCTCTCTCTGAGGAACATAATTCCCTAAACTCCCTTTCCTCTCCTCCCCTAGTAAATACCTTCTTGTCATTTGGATTCCAGATTAGCCCAGACTTCTGGGACATCCAACTCCAAGGATAGTTTCCCTCCAACGTGCATCCATAACACCTGGAGATTTCTACATTATGATATTTATTGTGCATATATAATTTCTTATATAATGGATTTTCCTCCCCACCAAATTCTAAACTCTATTACAGCAACGGACATGTTGTCTCATTTAGTATTATATTTACAAAATCTAGGACACTGCTTAGTACAGGGTAGACTCAAATATGAATCTAGCCATATATGAAAGAAGATAAGGAGATGCTTTATTTTGTAAGAAATCTTACCTCAAAAACCCACAATGTATTTAGCCTAGAGTATTATATTAATTTATTTCTTGATATATCTTTCTTCCAACAGTTGTACATACTTGTGCCAGATAAATCTTACTGTAAATTGTTAGGTCACTACTCTGAAATATTCCATGGCTCCCTATTACTTGGTACCTGCTAATGTAAACATTAATTCATCTGCTTGTTTGCCAGAGCCCTTCACAATACCTGCTTATTCTTGGCTAATGAGGTGCAAAATCCCCAAAACCATTTTTATTTGCTAAAAAGAATCCTTGTGCTCCTGACAGAGAGGACTTTCTCTGAGGCCATATTCATAATTTTTCCATGTCTGAATGGTTTACCTTTGTCTTTCTTCCTCAATTTCACAAGTTCTACTAGATGAGCTCAACTTCCTTTATTCCTATGAAGTTTTCTTTGTTTCATTAGATCATTGATCTAATGATACAAAACATCTGCTGAAAAACAGTCTAAAGTATAGTTTACTCACTCATTTTGGATTTTACACGATAAGGTCACTAGGCTCTCTCTCCATCCATTGTTAAGTAGTATATTCTAACAGTTTCACTTTTGTTTTATTTAAATTCTGCACTTGAATTTAAATTTAATATCATTCCTTTGATTTTAAAAGTCACTGTATAAAAATATAGACAGAGAAAATTAAAATTTAAAATGCT
>CAUYRT010077081.1:0-26240 GCA_963574885.1 Lepilemur ruficaudatus
AGTCCCAGCTACTTGGGAGGCTGAGGCAGAAGGATCGCTTCAGCCCAGGAGTTTGAGGTTGCTGTGAGCTAGGCTAACGCCACGGCACTCACTCTAGCCTGGGCAACAGAGTGAGACTCTGTCTCAAAAAAAAAAAAAAAAGATTTACCCTCTCAACAAATTTTAGGTATGCAATACAGTATTCTTAACTATAAGCACTATTGCTTTACAGATCTCCAGAACTTATTCATCCTGCATAAGTGAGACTTTGCATCCTTTGACTATCACCTCTCCATGTTCCCCTCCCCTAAGCACCTGGCAACCACCATTCTACTCTCTGCTTCTGTGAGTTTGGCTATTTTAGATTCCACATATAAGAGAGATCATACAGTGTTTGTCTTTCTGTGTCTGGCTTATATTATTTAACATAATGCCCCCTAGGTCTATCCATGTTGTGGAAAATAGCAGGATTCCTTTCTTTTTAAGGCTAAATAATACTCTGTTGTAAGTACAGATTGTAAGTATACAATTTCTTTATTCATTTGCCCCTTGATGGACCTTTAGGTTATTTACATATCTTGGCTATTGTACATAATGTTGCAGTGAACATGGCAGTGCAGATATCTCTGAGATTCTGATTATAATTCTTTTAGATATATATACAGAAGTGGGATTGCTGGATAATATGGTATTTCTAATTTTAATTTTTTGAGGAGCCTCCATGCTGTTTTCCATAATGTCTGTTTTAATTTGCATTCCCACCAACAGTGCACAAGGGTTCCCTTTTATTCTCATTCTCCCTAACACTTAGCTTTTTAAAAAAATAATAGCCATCCTAAAAGATGTGAGGCAATATCTCATTGTGGTTTTGATTTGCATTTCCCTACTGATTAGTGATGTTCAGAATTTTTTCATATACCTGTTCGTCATTTGTATGTCTTCTTTAGAGAAATGTCTATTTAGGTCTGCTGTAGTTTGAATATGTCCCCCTAAAAGCATATGTTGGAAACTTAATCCTCAATGCACACATTTTTGGAAATGGAGTCTAATGAGAGGCGACTAAGCCGTGAAGGTGAAGTGAATGGATTAATGCCATTATCACGGGAGTGGTTTTCTTTAAAAAGATGAGTTTTGCCCCCTCTCACTCACTCTCTCTTGCCCCATCTTTGCCCTTCTGCCATGGGATGATGCAGGCAAGAAAGCCCTCTTCAGATGTTGGCCCCTCCATCTTGAACTTCCCAGCCTCTAGAACTATGAACCAATAAATTTCTGTTCATTATAAATTACCCAGTCTATGGCATGCTGTTATAGCAGCACAAAATAGACTAAGACAGGTCCTTTGCTCATTGTTAAATCAGATTATTTGTTTTCTTATTATTGATTTATTTGAGTTTCTTATGTATTTTGGATATTAACCCCTTATCAGATGTATGGTTTGCAAATACTAATATATTCTCCCAATCAGTAGGTTATCTCTTTACTTTGTTGATTGTTTCATTTGCTGTCCTGAAGCTTTTTAGTTTGATGTAATCCCATCTCATTTGTCTATTTTTCCTTTTGTAACCTGTGCTTTTGGTATCATATCCAAAAAATTATTGCCAACACTAATGTCAAGGGGCTTGTTCTCTATGTTTTGTTCTAAGAGTTTGTGGTTTCAGGTCTTATGTTTAAGTCTTTAATTTTTGTGTAAGATATAAGATAAGGGTCTGATTTCATTCTTTAGCATATGGATATCCAGTTTTCTCAACACCATTTATTGAAGAGAGTGTCCTTTCAACATTGTATATTCTTGGCATCCTTGTTGAAAATTAGTTGACCATATATGTGTGGGTTTATTTCTGGGTTCTTTTTTCTGTTCTGTGTTGGTCTATGTGCTTGTTTTCATGCAATACTATACTGTTTTGATTACTAAAGCTTTGTAATATAATTTGAAACCAGAAAGTGTGATGCCTCCAGCTTTGTTCCTCTGGATCAAGATTACTTTGGCTATTTAGGGTCTTTTGTGTTTCCATGTGAATTTTAGGATTGTTTTTTCTATTTATATGAAAAATGCTATTGGAATTTTGATAGAGATTGCATTGAATCCGTAGGTCACTTTGGGTAGTGTGGACACTTTAACAATATTAATTCTTTCAATCTATGAACACAGGATATCTTTCAATTAATTTGTGTCTATTTTAATTTCTTTCATTTATGTTTTTGTGTACGATTTTCAGTGTACAGATCTTTTATTTCCTTAAATTTATTCCTAAGATTTTTCTTATTTTTGATGCTATTTTAAATGGGATTATTTTCTTAATTTTTTTGATATTTCATTGTTAGTGTTCAGTTTTTTTCTCAAGATATTCAGGTATTACTAGGTCTTCCCTTTTAGTGTAAAAATGCTTGTCCCTAATTGCCTCAAACCATTACTTATTGGGAAAAGCACATATGAACCAAGACTTTTAATAGGGGCAGCTTCATGTTTTGTGGGTCCTGAAGTTCATATAATTTTCTTCTTCTTTCCTTTAAGAAGAAGAATATCAAATTTTGTATAAAATTATGTACAAAAGTGATTTGTTAGGAAAAATGTGCTGACGTAAGTAACTCTAGAAATAAGTGCAGTCTATAAGACACAAGGAAGAAGGAAGTGTACATAAATACTATGCTTGATAAAATTATTTCTCATAGTGGCACAGTTTAATAATTCTGAAATCACTATACCTGTATATACTTGAATTGAATAATTACATAAATGGATAGTAGATGGTGGGAGCCAAATTTCTCATTGTTTGAATTGGAAGTTACAGATAAGCAAAGGGAGGAAGCCAGAATTATATATGTAGTAATGGATTAGAGTTAGAGACATCAGTATGAACTTTTATTTACCTTAATATATAATAAATACAAGTGGCTATATACAGACATATTTATAAATATATGTATACATATAGGTTAGTATATGCACACATATTTCATTACTCTGTCAGTGAGAAGGTTTAGAAGCAATAACATCCCAATATCAACAAACCCACTTAGAACAAAGATCTTGGTTTCTAATACCATTCTCCAATACCAAGAACCAGGACTCCTTAGAGAAATGGCTAATTCTAGAACTTGAACAGGAAATATACAAGATGAGCCTGGAGCATCTTGTAGTGATGGAAAGTAAGGAAGTGTTTTATGACTTTTAGCAGTGTATTTAAAAAAAGGTAAGGAAATTCTTAACAAACTCATATAATGATGGGGGTATATCATAAGGGCACAGGAGCAACTGAAATAACTCTCAATGGCAAAAACTGGAACAATTTGGGCAAGAAAGTTAATAAAATAGTGTGGAATTATAGCCCAAAGCATAAAATTAGCATCCTTGAGTCCATACTAATATAAATAAATGATTGACTATATAAATAAATGGGGAAGAATAGACAAATGTCTCATGCAAAAGAATTCCAAATAATATATTTAGATACTCTGGTCTCACCAATGTGGAAAAATCTCCCCACTTCTTAGGTGTGGGCTGTTCATAGTGACTTCCTTCCAAAGATTACCATATAAAATGGGGACATATGGTAACTTTATAGTAGAGATATCTGACAAACACTACTTCAGCCTGGAGGTCAAAGTTAACATCATCAATGATAAGTCATGTTGATAGCACGCAACCTTGATATGATGTGATGAGATTGGCATTTTATCTTTGCAGCCTTCTTCTCAAAATCCTACAAGCCAAGTCTAATAATGAAAAACATCAGACAAATCTTAATTGAGTGATCTGTTACAAAACATCTGACCAGTATTCCCTAAAACTATCAAGGTCATCAGAAGCAAAGTCTGAGAACTATCAGTCAAGAAGAGTCTAAGGAAACACATTGACTAAATGTAATATGGTGTCCTGAACAAGATCCTGGAACAAGAAAAGGACATTAGGAAAAAACTGAAAAAACTTATAAACAGGGGAGGGTAAGGTTCACAAAGGAAGGTAAGCTTTCTACATTTCATTCATATTGGTATAATACTAACGTCATTTGATTCTGATAAGTTGTGTAGATATAATGTAATACCCATATCAACCACTACAAAATCTATACCAAGAGATGTACTCAAAAAAACTATAGATAAATCAGAATGAACTTCTAAATAATGTTGAAGTAACCCACAGGAAGCCAGGAAAAAGAAAACAGGAAAGCAAAAATATAGGGGGAAATGACAGACTTAAAGCCTAACATATTGATAATTATATTAAACACAAATCTTCTACATGCATCCCCATAATATGCTGAAATAAAAAAATAAAAAAATAAAAAATAAAAACAAACAAAAAACCCCCCCCCCACAAATCTTCTACATGCATCAATTAAAAGGCAGAGATTGGCAAAGTGGATACAAAAATCACCTAACTATGTGCTGTGTATAATAAACTCACTTCAAAAACAATGATATAGGTGGTTCGAATAAAGGGATAGAAAAATATATACCATGCAAACACTATTCAAAAGAAAAGCAGGAGTGAATGTGATGGTTAATTTTAGTTCAATTTGATGGGATTAAGGGCTATCCAGATAGCTGGTAAAGTATTATTTCTGGGTATGCCTGTGAGGGTGTTTCTGGAAGAGATTGGCATTTGAATCAGTAGACTGAGTAAGGCTGCTGTCCCCTGTGGGCACACACCTTCCAATCGGCTGAGGGCCCTGACTGAATAAGGTAGAGAAAAGGTGAATTTGCGCTCTTTTCTCAAGCTGGGACACACATCTTTTCCTGCCATTGGACATCAGAACTCTAGGTTCTCCAGCCTTTGGATTCTGAGACTTGCACCATTGGCCCCCCAAATTCTCAGGCCTTTGGCTTTGGACTGATAGTTACACTGTTGACTATCCTGGTTCTCAGGCCTTTGGACTTGGACTGGCCATGGTACCAGCTTCCCTGGTTCTCCAGCTTGCAGATAGTACACTATGGGACTTCTCAGCCTCCATAATTACCTAAGCCAATTCCCCTAATAAATCTCTTCTCATATATCTGTGTATACATATATTCTATTGGTTCTGTTTCTCTGGAAAACCCTGATTAACACAGTAGACTCCAGAGCAAATAAAAAGACTAGAGACAAAGAAAGGCATTATATAATGATAAAAGAGTCAATCCACCAAGAAGACATAGCAATTGTAAATGTGTATGTACAAAACAAAAGAGATACAAAATACATGAGGCAAAAACTGATATAACTCAAAGGAGAAATAGAAAATCCACAACATTCCTCTCTTAGGAATTGATGTTCCTCATGAACATATAGATGCACAACTTCTTAACAAAATATTAGTAAATAAAATTCAGGAATATAAAAAGAATTATATACTGTAACCAAGCGGGGTTCATTCCAGGGATACAAGGCTGGTTCAATATTTGAAAAAAATCAATTAATCCACCATATTGACAAGCTAAAGAAGAAAAATCACATGATCATATCAACTGAGGCAGATGAAGTATTTGACAAAATCCAACACACATTCATGATAAAAACTCTCAAAAACTAGAAATAGAGGGGAACTTCCTCAGTGTGATAAAAACATCTACCAAAAATGCACAGCTAAAATGACACTTAAGAATGAAAGGCTAAATTATTTTCCCTACAATGAGAAAAAAGGCAAGGATGTCCACTCTCACTGCTGCTTTTCAGTATAGCACTGGAAGTCCTGGCCAGAACAATAAGGAGAGAGAATAAAAAACTCATATAGATTGGAAAAAAAAGATAAAATTGTCCCTATTTGCAGATCACAGGATTGTTTATACAGACAATTCCAAGAAATTGACAAAAGCACTCTGAGAACAAATAAATGAGTTTAGCAAGTTTGAAGGATACCACATCAACATGCAAAAATCAATTGTGTTTGTACATATAAACAATGAACATGTGGAAACCAGAATTATAAACATAGTACCATTTACAATTACTCTAAAAAAATGAAATCCTTAGGTATAAACTTAAAATATGTCTGTAATCTGTATGCTGAAAATTAAAATGCTGATGAAAGAAATTAAAGATGACCTAAATAAATGGACAGACATAATATGTTCATGGATTGAAAGACTCAACATGGTAAAGATGCTAATTCTCTTCAAATTGATCTATAGGAATCTATGCAATTCCTATCAAAATCCCAGCAAGTTTTCGTATACATATTGAAGCTTGTTCTAGGATATATGGAAAGGCACAGCCTCTAGTATGCCAAAAATCATCTTGTAAATAAAGAATAAACTATGACAAAGCACTCTACCTGATATTTAGGCATATTTATAGCTAGAATATTTACGTATGAATACTCTAGCTATATTAGTGTGATATTGGTGGAGGGAGAGATACAAATATCAATTGGTATTAGTGTGGTATTGGTGGAGGAATATATACATAGATCAATGGAACAGAATAGAAAATCCGAACAAAGCTGCACACGGGTATGACCAACTGATTTTTGACAAAGGTACAAAAACAATTCAATGGAGTAAAGATAATCTTTTCAACAAATCATGCTGAAACAATTAGATGTCCATAGGGAAAAAAAGGAACTTCACCCTAAACCTTGCTCCTTATAAAAAAATCAACTCAAAATGGTTTATAGATTTATATGTAAAATGAAAAGTTATAAACTTTTAGAAAATAACATAGGAGAAAACCTTTGAGATCTGGGGCTTAGTAAAGAGTTCTTAGTCTTGATACCAAAGCATGATCTATTAAAGAAAAACAAAACTCAATAACTTAGACCTTGTCAAAATTAAAAACTTTTGCTCTTTGAAAGACCCTGTTAAGAAGATAAAAATACAAACTACAGACTGGGAGAAAATATTTGCAAACCACAAATCTGACAAAGGACCTGTGTCTAGAATACATATATAAAAAAATCCTCTCAAAACTCAACCATAAATAATCAAACAATCCATCTATTAATAGAAATGGGCAAATGATATGAGGAAACAACTCACTAAAAAGAATATGCGTATGAAAAATAAGCACATGATTGATTATATGTTCAATATTACTAGCCATTAAATAAATGGAAATTAAGACCTTGATATCAGTACACATCTGTTAGAGCAGCTAAAATAAAAATTAGTGTGAATACCAAATGCTGGTGTATTAGTTTGCTTGGGCTGCCATAACAAAATACCACAGGCTGAGTGACTTAAACAATAGAAATTAATTTTCTTAGCAGTTCTGGAGGCTAGAAAGTTCGAGATCAAGGTGTTGGCAAGATTGGTTTCTTCTGAGGACTGTCTCTTTGGCTTGTAGTTGGTCATTTTTCTCCTTCTTATGTCTTCCTTCTGTGCCTGAGTCCTAATCTCCTCTTCTTATAAGAACACCAGTCAGATTCATGCCTTTGTGTTACTACCCTTTATTTTATTACCCAGGGCAATTTGGTACAGTGGGCAGTGGGAGTATACCTGGAAGCCATTGCTGTACTAGGACTACTTGCAATAACTTGGTCAGGTTGCAAACTACATCAATTTTGTCCATTCTCCATAAACTATATATACCTCCAATCAGTTTCCCTTTAGCTAGGTACCAAAATCCTTGCAGCCTGGAGTCCAGCCTGTTTGCAGTTAGGAAAAGGCCAAATACAGGTTGTTCGGGAGGGAGTCACAGCAGGGACCTCTGTTCCATTTCACCTCCCCAGGGGGAGAGCGAGAGCCTTGTCCATCATGAAGCTTTCTGATTTAGTGTTTGTTCTCCTCCTGGGAACTGCATGTAAAAAGTTGGACTGGATAATCATTTAGTTCAATTAAACCAGAGGTTTTTAAGTTTAGTGCTCATCAGAATCACCTAGGGTGCTTGTTTGAAAGGAATCATCTGGGCCACCCCAGGGATTCTAATGCAGGAAGTCCATAGATTTCATTTTGAGAAACATTGAGCTAACCCTCCTGTCCTTTGAACAGGCTTGGCAATGAGGACTATTTGATTCTTTTTCTAATAGTTTCCTCCTACCTAGATTTCTCGGGGGAATAAGCTTGATAAAAAGTGGCCTCAACTTATCTTGCTACAATGAATGCTCCACAAATGCACAGAGATAATGTAATAGCTTGATCACTTGGAACTTTGACCTACCATTTTTACAGTCACCTCTCACTGAATGCTCCTGAGTCCTGAGACAAGATAACAATTTCACCCCAGGGTAGGCAAATCTACAGCATCTGGGATGGACAAATTGCTCTACTCTTTTCTCAGCTATCTACTTTCACGCACCTGAACCACAAATCCAATTAAAAACGGATGCAGGTAGCACATACCCTGGGTAGTCAAGCCTTCTGTTCTAAAAAGCACAGTGATCTCTTGTTTCCTAGCGCTTGAACTAGCAGAAATGTTAACTTTGGATCATTTCTTCTAAATGCATATGTGGTATCTCACAAGCTGTGTATGGTTTATAGATGCAATATAGCGATTCATATAGCATTTCCACATGTGGAAGGATTCTACTCTGACTGCACAAGGCAATCAATAAAGAAGCCAATTTCCAGGATCAGAAAGAAAACTCTCTTACTCTGTAATGCTGCAGGTGACTGTTATGTCTTGCAACAGGTACCCCATATGAACAAGTTTTGTTTTCACACAGTTCTGGGCTTTAGTTTGCCATGCAGTGATGCAACTCACAGTATTTCAGAACAGACAGGGTGGAGGGAAGCTGGAATCAGTACTTGTACATTCTCTACAGACTCCGAAACTCTCATTCTCCCATTCTAGCTCCTATCCTGCTGCCTGAAAAACAGCCAAGCAAGGATTAAGCTACATATTATTGAGTGCCTCTTGCTTGCCAGGACTATACTAGGCACATTATCTAATTTAACTTTCTTAGCAACTCTATAAAGAATATTTTTATTAGCTAACTTCCCTAGAAAATAGATCTTTGTGCAAAAATTAAGGGCTAATGCTTTATTTGGAAAAGGCATTCTCAAGGCAATAAGAGTGAGGGATATGGCAAATAAGCAGAAAAGACTAGGAAACAAAACAAAGTAGGTTCTTATTGCATTGGCCCCTGTTTCATCACAAGCCCTGAAGAGACACAACTGACTGTTCAGCAGGTCCACCCAGTCAGATATGGGGGCATCTTTGCACAAGCTGTATGGGGAAACCATGTTTTGGAGGATTCCATCAGAGGAAGAAAAGAAGAGGAAATTTATTTGCCTGACTCCATCTTCTGTCTCCCATTGGTTAACATTTGTTTCTAGGGGCTGAAGGGAATGTTAATTCCCTCATTCCTTCAGGTAGTTTCGTCAAGCCCTTGTGGCAGCTGCTCTGGAAGCCAGATTCCACTCTTTGTGGTGTGGCATTTCACTGGAGTATAGAAGTGGCTGTAGGAGTCAAACTGCAAGCATGTGGCTGCTCAGCTTCAGACAGTAGAACAATGCTAGCCCACATAGAGTTGGTCAGTATATCAGTTGGGGCCTCTAGGAAGCAGATGCTGAAATGGAATTAGGAGTATGTGAGGCTTATTGAAGAGTAATGCCTATGACAGATAAGGGGGAGAAAGCAGGATTAGACAAAGAAAGCCTTCAGACCACAATGCTGACCTAATACCTGTGAAAGGGAAGTGGGAAAAAGTTAGAGAAGAGGGAGGAAGGGCCACAAACCTGATGTACATCTGACAAAGTCTCAACCAAGCCCCTAAATACTCAGAGTATAGCTTGTCATGCTCAGACATTGGCTGAGGGCTTTCAGGGAAGAGCAGATCTCAGCTCAAAAGATGGAGTGCTAACAGTTGGGGAGTGTCAGCTAAGTGCTCCTGGAGACTGATCAGCAAGTTCTCTCTCCAAGGGAGATCAGAGCAATGCACCTTCATGGCTGCCACAATTGGTTACAAAGGCAGCTGAAGCAAGGCCAGTTGCTGAGATCAAGGGACAAGTGAAGAGAAGAAAATCTGAGGAAGTACAAAAGATGTGTCTGATAAAGAATTGCACCTCACTAATATATAGGAAAGAGACTCAATAAGTTGTATAGATTATTTAAAGACACAGTGCTAGTAAGTGTAATTGCCAGGATTTGAGCTGTTTTATCTGAAGTGGAGGCATTTGGTTCATCTGGAGCAGCTCTGGTATCATAAGAACTTATGGCAGGCAAGGTGCCAGTAAAGTTTCTGCTAAAGGAATTCTGTGATGTGATTAGGTGTGTCTCCTGGTAATTGTTGTTTCTCATTTTGTAGCATCCAAAGCAGGTTTCCTGGTCTTTCTGGAGATTCTGAAAACTTCTTAAACCGATATAGTATATCTTTTTCTACTTAAAACAGCTAGAGCTAGAGCCTGATTTATGGCTATAGTGAAGGACCCTTGCCAGGATAATATATTTCATTAAAGATTTTATGGATAAAGTTCCAGAAGTTCATGGAGTAGAGTTTGTTAAATTAAGATGGTGACATGGTTGGCAGGAAAATGTACGTAAGGCCAACCCATTATGTCTTATTCCTTCTGATTTCTGGTTTCTGACTATTGGAGAGAGCCACAAATTTCTAGGCATCTCAGGTATCCAATATAGTTCTTTTCCGATCTCATAGCATTGTTAAGGGTGAGCTGAGGAGTATGAGAGGGGCCAACTGAGTCACCAGAGTGTCATGGTCCCAGTACTGTGTTGGAGTCTACCTATTTTGCTTTGTGAGTACTGATTTATAAATTTTCTGAAATTTTATAAATGCTGATAGCTTGAAATTGGTTAGGACAGAGTATTTATACCATGAATATTGGAAAAATCTATGCATCCGTCCTTGCCTCTCCCCCTGCCCCTCTGGCTTGCTGGAGAGCCAATTTCTCAGTGTCAGCTAGAACTTACATCCATAGCTCTTGAAATACATTTCTTCCTCGGTACTCTATGGGATCTTTGAAATGCACTATTCTATGGTGTCAGATTTGATGTTTGCAGTGTGATATGAGAGGCATAGAAGTGTGCTTCCTACCCTCTAATGCCCCATCTTTACTGTTGCAGTTATTGCCATGTGACAAACCACTCCAAACTAAGTGGTGTTATACAACAAGACTTGTTATGCTCACAGAGTCTGTGGGTAAAGGGTTCATACAGGGCATAGTGGTGACAGTTTGTCTCTGCCACACCATATTTAGAGCCTCTACTGGAAAAAAATTGAATGACTAGAGGTGAATTGAATAGCTGGGGCTGGAATTATCTGGAAGCTTCTTAGTTCACATGTGTGGCACCTGGGCTGGGATGACACAAAGTGTAGCTCATCTGGGGCTATCCACTGGAGCATTGCACATGGCCTCTACATGTGGTTGGAACCTCTTACAGCATGGCAGATGGATTCAAAAAGGAACATCCTAAGAGGGATGTCTGGAGACTGGGTGTTTAAATAGAAGCCCCTGGAAACTGTATGACCTATAACTCTGGTTTAGAAGAAATGTTGCATTACTTCTACCATGCTCTACTAGTTGAAGTATTCCCAAGTCCACCCAGATTCAAGGGAAGGACCCCAACCTCTTTAGGAGAAATGTAATAAAGAATTTAGGGGAATGTTTTCAATTCCCTCCTCCCACCCAAACACATACTTGTCAAGCATTTTGAAATACTGATATTTAGGATTCATTCTTTTGAGTCAAACATTGTCACCAATCAAAAGACAATTTCTCCTGGAAATCAATATTGTATCAGTATATCATAGATTCTCCAAGATGTTGCTTATTTTTCAATGTGATAGCCAGACTAGAGCAGCTCACAATGGACTGGGGGTTTCATAGGACACGTAGGATCTGGGTGCCAAGGACAGAAAGATATTAGGGGAGGTATTGGGGACTGAAGAGTTACTTCTCAAGTTTGCATGTGGCTAGCCCTCCTTGTTGGCTCCATAGAGAAAAGTACAGAGTTCAGAAAAGTTACCCGTGCCTCAGAAGCCCTCAGGGAAAGGAAACATTTCCCACTGCCATAACCACCAGTCTCTTGTTTGTCTGTTTCTTGTTCTATTTATGTGCCAGGCCCTGAGCTAGGTTCTAGGATACACCAACAATGAGAGAGGACACACTCTCTACTTTCCAGGTATTTGCCCTCTAGACAAGTAAAGGGGCATGACTGGTGTGAAAACATGAGGATAAAGTAAGACCAAGATACTGTGGGACCACAGAGTAGGGACAGCCAACCCAAACTGAGAAATTAGGAATGGCTGTGAGGATGAGGTGAGGTGACCCTATGGGATGATTAGGAGTTTTCCAAGTAAATGATTATGGGGAAGGGCACCTGGGCAGAGGGATTTATGTCGCCCAGCCACAGAGAAATGTGTGGGGCTTTGTCATATTTCAAAATGGCTACAGTGTGCAATACAACAAGGGCTGGTATGAGAGGAGGCTGAAGATTGAAAATTGAAGAAGGGCTGAGCTGCTTCTCTCTATCATATAGGTTGTGGGGAGTCATTTATATGTTGTCTGGTTGAGTATGATACATAACAATTTGCATTTCACAAAGATACTCTGGCTGAAGTTTGGAAAATGGTTTGGAGTGGGAAAAGTATGAAGGTAGAGACACTAGTTATGAAATGGTTCATTGTAACAGAGGTTGTGCATACTGATATTGCTACAATAATATTGGTAATGGCAGTGAGTATATAGACAAAAGAATGGATTCAGGATATATCATAGAGGTGTAGTCATCTGGTCATCTGGTCTTAGTGACTGATTAAACTTGGAAATTTAAATAAAGGGAGAGTATCTGGGATGACTGGGGCAGGGATAATGTCACCTTTCACAGAAATAGGCAATGCAGAGGATGGAGGGAGAAGAGTAGAAGAGACAGGAAGAGTGAGAAATGAATGCAGTGCTAGATATATCATACTTGAGTAGCCTATAAGGCAATCACATGATATATATGAAGAGAGGTATGGAGGAACAGACTAAAGAGTCATCAGCGTGTAACTATGTGGTGAATGAATTCACAGAAATTGATGAGTTTGCCTAGGATGGGTATAAAATGAAAAGAGAAGAGGTTCAAGGAGAGAACACAGGGGGCAGTGATTTTAAGCGATGGACACAGGAAGAATAGCTGTAAAGGAGACTGAGAGACTGAGCAGGAGCAACTGGAATAGAGGAGAAAAATTAAAAATAATAGTTTTAATAATTTTTCTTTGTGAAAATTAAGGATTTCAGGGTAACAGAAAATGGTTCACTGCCACTTGGGAAAAAAAGGAGGAGCTAATTATCAGAGAAATGAAAATTAAAACCACAATGAGATAATCACCTTACTGGTATCAGAATAGCCATTATTAAAAAGTCAAAAAACAATAGATGCTGGCATGGATGTTGTGAAAAAGAAATGCTTATACACTGTTCATGGGACTACAAATTAGTACAACCGCTATGGAAAACAGTTTGGAGATTCCTCAAAGAAATAAAAGTGGACCTATCATTCAATCCAACAATTCTACTACTGGATATCTACCCAAAGGGAAAGAAATCATTTGTAAAAGAGACACCTGAACTCAAATGTCTATCGCAGCACAATTCACAATTGCAAAGATATGGAATCAACTTATAAGTGGATAAAGAAAATGTGGTGTATGTGTGTTTGTGTATGCATGTATGTTTGTGTGTGTGTGTGTGCACATATATACACACACCATGGAGTATTAGCCATGAAAAAGAACGAAATCATGTCTTTTGCAACAACTTGGATGGAATTGGAGACCATTATCCTAAGTGAAGTATCTCAGGAATGGAAAACCAAACACCACATGTTTTCAATAATAAGTGGGAGCTAAATGATAGGTACACACGGGCACAAAGAGGTGTAAAGGCCGTTGGAAACCACGAAGGGGGGAGGGGGGTACAAGGGCTAAAAACTTACCTACTAGATACAATGAACATTATTCTGGTGACAGGAACACTAAAAGCCCTGACTTCAGCATTATACAATTCATCCATGTAACAAAAACGCTTGTGCCTCCTTAATATTTTGAAATAAAAAAAATTTACACACATATAGATTCATGTAACCACCACCATTATCTGGATTTAGTACAGTTGTATTACACCAAAAAATCTTCTTTTTGCTATCCCTTTATAGTTATATCATCCCCCTACCTCTAATCCTTGACAAACACTTATCTGTTCTCCATTACAGTAGTTTATCTTTTATAGACTGCCATATAAATGGAATCATTGTATAATCTCTTGATCCTGGCTTCTTTTGCTCAACATGATGCCTTTAAGAATCAATCAAGTTTTTTCATATACCAATAGGTTGTTCTTTCATATTGTTGAGTAATATTTCATGGTATGGATGGTTCAACATTTACTCATTTTCCCATTGAAGAACATATGAGTTATTTAATTTTTTGTGTACAGCTTATGTTTGTATCATGTTTTCTATTATCCCATCTGACAGTCTCTATCTTTTGATTGGTGTGTTTAGATAATTTATGTTTACTGTGCTTATGATGTATTTGGATTTTAGTCTACTGTTTTATTTTTTGTTTATTTTTGAATATTTTTTAGTATTTCATTATTTATTTATAGTGCATTTGAATATTTCTCTTTGTACAATATTTTTAATGGTTGCTCTAAGGATTACCTAGAACAATTTATACTTTTCACAATTTATTTAGAATAAATCTATTTAGAATAAAAAATCAAGAATAAAGGGGTTTCTAGATATGTAAAATCCATAGCACTATGAAAATTCTGGGGTGGATTTCAATGTTAAGATGTATACCTCCATACCCAATCAGTCCTCCAAAATAGAAGTTTCTCATGTTAGAATAGGTTAAGATTATTTTGAATGCAAATAATCGACTCTTGCTGTTCTAAAATAAAATAATAAGGAAAAAAAGGGAGGATCTGTGAAAAGCGCTTTGTAAGGAAGAAATCAACCTTGGGGAATTAGTAACTGAAAAGTAAACATATACATTTGTATAACATTCTGATTGTTAAATCTACTCTATTTTCAGCTGCAGCACATTTTATAAAACTAACAAATTAGGTCTGTGATATGGTTCAATTTCCTTTTAATTTAATCATTGTTTTTACTTGTTTTTCTGTTTTAAACCATGCACAGTGTCACCATAACAATGATGCTAATAATAATAAAGGAAATGGTCCATAATTCTTTAAATTACTAATAAACTATTTTCGAATATTATTTGCTTCCAAGATTGTCTATAAGCAATTTTATAGTTATAATTTTAGCACATAAACACTGTTAAATTTGCTTATTTACAAATGTTGTTAGACTATTTCAGCATAGAATCATAAATGTTAATAAGTGTGATTTTAAATGTCTGCTTAATATTCCATTGTATGGTAATATTATTATTTACTGTTCATTTCTCTATTTTTAAATATTTAGGCTGTTCCTAAATTTGCTAATTTAAATGCTTATATGCATAGTGAGCCTCTTTATACACTCCCAGAGTAAAAGAAATTCATTACAAATTTCAATAATTTTGAAATTTCAGGTGAATGTTATAATTCAGAACCTAGCTCAAGGTTTAATTCATTTACATCTTTGGTTTTAGTGACTGCTATAGCTGAAATTATCCTTGACAAGGACTATGATATAAAGTAGACACTTTGGGAGATGTTTATTGCTAATAATAGTCGATGTAAATCCACATTTCAAATAGTCTCATTGTTAATCCTGCAAGTTTGTTGTTAACTTTTGGTCAGAACTGACTAAATCATCATTGTTGGTTTTCTTTTTTCTTTAATCTCATTTACTGTCTAATGAAGAGTTCATAGTAGGAATAGAAGTTTTAGCCCTGCTTTTTAATTTTTTGTTTGCTTGAGCTTACATTATTAGTGTTACCTTAAAGTCATGCTTGATCGATCGATCAATCTATCCATCTATCTATTCATCAATCCATCTGTCTATCTGGCAGAAATCATTTCTAGCCCCTTGACCACTTTATGAGGGTTTGTTTAGTTAGAACGAGATGATATGAGCCATTAACCTTCTTAACTGTAAACAACAATATGTTGTAACTTGTTTTGTTTTGCAATCTGATGAGGGAAGCACTGAACCATGAGTGACCTATGACTTTAGACTCATGGATCAAATAAAGGATCATAGCAAACAGTAGTAGAGCTTTCTTTCTTCCTTTTTATTCATATGTAGATATAAATTGAAATTCTAATATTTCTTCCTTCTTCCAAGTATATTTTCTTCCATCCGCCTTAAAGCACCCCACTTTGGAGACCACTGCTCCAACAAAAGTCTCCCTGGTCTTGACACTCTAATAAGTTTCTGCTGTTGCTATCCAGTTTTTATGAAATAGTGGATTAGACAGAGTTCTTTCCACAGAGTAAGCAGAACCCTTGAGTAATAAGAAAGCATTAGTTTTTTTTTCCTGAGATTTTAGAACAATAGGAACATAATCGTTACCATTTATAAGTATATAACATCGCTGATAATAATACATCATATAGGGTTGCTAATTGGGGATCACTGATATGTAACCAAACTATTTGTATAATTAAGAATGTTTTCAAGTTCATGGAGTACTGTAAAACTTAGTTGCTGTAGTTACTAGACCTCACCTGAGAGAAAAACCTTTTTTCTTCACTTTCCAGTTTTTCTCTTGCTCTTATTCATCTCATTCATTCGATAAGAGTGTAAAGAGCGCCTTCAATAATAATAAATAAAAGCTAGTATTTATTGATTAGGTACTTTGTGTCAGTCCCTGTTCTAATGTATTAACTGCTTTAACTCTCACAGTAATCCTAGGGGAGATTTTTAGAGGCTTCATATACAATCCCTATTTGCCACAGACATTTTCAAATACCCTTAATTGTGCTCGTGCATAGGGCCTCAATAACAGGGAAGCTAATACAACAACCTGGACCTGCTGAAAAGCCCTTTCTTGCTCTATAAGAGCATACTCAAAACTGGCAGCCTTGTGGTTATGTTGGTAAATGGGTCTGAATGACATGCCCAAATGTTGTTGTTGATGAAGCATAGAAGTAATAATTTGCCTATGGTCATACAGTTAGAAAGTGGCTTCAATAAACTAAGGACCATGCCAAGCCATGGCAATAGAAAGACATATCCGGCTCTAAAGGAGCTCCCAGGTATATGGAACAGACAGAGATTATTGCTCAGCAGTGAGTTAAGTCTATGATAGATGTTAATACAGTGTACCCGGGAAGTACGTTGGAGATCAGCCTTTTCGGATTTTGGAGGCAACAACTACCACATTTGGGCATTCATGGTCTCGAAGTATCTCCTCCAAGGTATTTATTTATTTTTATTTTTTATTTTTTATTTCAGCATATTATGGGGGTACAAATATTAAGGTTACATATATTGCCCTTCCCCCCTGCCCCCTTGAGTCAGGGCTTTAAGCATGACCATCCCCTAGATGGTGTGCATTGCACTCATTATGTATGTATATACCCATCCCCTCCTCCCCCCTCCCATCTGCCCGACACCTGATAAATGTTGTTCCTCTATGTCCACTTAGGTGTTGATCAGTGAAATAAAAATAGAAGTCTTACAGTGGCAAAATGCTTCAGGCATACAACCAGGTAATCAAGTAACCATCACCAGTAATAAAACATATTGACATTATGTATCCCCTGATAAGGTGTAAAGGGTATAGCATCTCTGTCACATTTTTGCCCTCAAAGGAATAACCCCAATAAAAATCATGAGAAAATATCACACAAACCCATATTGAGGGACATTTTACAAAATGTACTCTTCAGTAGTGTCTTCCCTACTCTGTAGTATTCTTCAAAAGTGTCAAGGTCATGAATGACAAGGAAAGACTGAGGAACACTCCCAGATTGGAGGAAATGAAAGAATCATGAAAACCAAATCCAATATAGGATTCTGGATTGGGTCCTGGAATAAGAGAATCATTTTAGTGGGAAAGTTGAGAAAATTCAAATAAATCTGTGGGTGTGTTAATAATGTTTTATCACTATTAATTTCCTCATTTTGATCATTGTACTATGGTTATGTAAGATGTTAACATTAGGGAGAGCTGAGCTCCCTGGGCTATTTTTGCAACTTCTTTATAAGTCTAATATTATTTTAAAATAAAATTCTAAGAAAATTTACAGAAATAAACAGAAACCGTGCCTAGAAAATAGACTAGGTTCTGGTCCTGTCTCCAAGTAACTAGCCATGTGACTGTGGACAATTCCATGTTTTCTGGGTGCAGTGAAAACAGATTTGACCTTCAAGGTGCCTTTCAGAGCTAATATTCCATGACTTGATAATTCATTCATACATTGGAACATCCATTCTTTCATCAAACATAGCATGGTACTTGGCACGAAACAGGCACTCTTTAAATACTGGGAATATAGAAATGAATAAGGCTTTGCTGTCACTTCAAGTTCGCACTTATAAGGATAATACAAATAAGGAAACATTTACAATATAGCCAGATAAGAGCTATAGTAGAGAAATATTCAAAATTCTGGTGCCCTAGAAGAGATGGGTTCACCTCCACCTGAAGATTGAAGGAAAGCTTTGAAGATGGGTTGATACTTGAGGTAGGACCTCAAAGATGGGTTAAGATTGTTGGTTAATAAGCCTGGTTTATTCCTATTTTCTCCCTATTTTCACCCTAACACCCCCAATATGATCCTGCCTTGCTTAATAAAAAGAGTTAAAGGCATTTTAATAAAAAGAGATAGCATTTATAAATTTGAAACTTTCAGGAGGTGAAACATGGCTGGACCAAGAAGTAACCAATATAGAGGAAGTGTTGAAGGATGATGCGCTGGAGAACTGCCGGAGATCAGATCCCCTGAAATGCCAACCTGAGATGTGTGAGCAGCATTCTGAAAATCCATTAATACTAAAATTTTTGGACGTTTTTATAGCATACGTAGAGAAAAGGGCATGAATTATAAATATACAGATCAATGAATTTTGACAACGTGGAAACACCTGTATAACCAGCATGCAAATCAAGAACTAGAGCATTAGCCACATTTCAAAAGCAACCCCCAGCTTGTGCCCCTTCCTTTCACTACCTCACTTTTCTGGGTGATAAGGCATGTGTATATTAAACTTTAATAGATACTGCAAAAGAGTTTTCCAAAGAGATTCTCACAAATTATGCCTCCACCAGCAGTGTATGAGAGTTTCAATTTTTCTACATCCTTGCCAATTTTTGATATTGTCTATTGGAACTTTTACTTTGCACTTCTCTGATGAATGATGATATGGAGCACATATATATTCATATATTCACATATCAGCCATTTGGATATCCTTTATTTTAAAACTTCTTCTTCAAGTGTTTTGCTTACTTTCCTATTAGGTTGTCTGTCTCTAAAAGGTTTTAAAGCAAGGAGTGGTTTGACTGTCTTAGTACAGGCTGCCATAACAAAATGCCATGAAATGTCTGGCTTAAATGATAGGAATTTATCTCTCACAGTTCTGGGGACTGGGAAGTCCATGACCAAGGTGTCAGCTGATTTGGTCCCCTGGTGAGGGTTCTCTTCCTGGCTTGCAAATAGCATTCTCACTGTGTCCTCACATGGCAAAGAAAGAAAGAGTTCTGGTCTCTTTTCCTCTTTTTATAGAGACTCTATGGCGTCTCCACCCTCATGACCTCATTTAAACCTAATTACCGCCCAAAGGCTCTTCTAAATACCATTGCATTGCAGATTAGGGCTTCAATATATAAATTTGGTGGGTGAACATAAAGATGTAGTCCATAACAGATATGCCTTGCATTACCAGAGAGCCCTCATTTTTTATCATTTTCTTGGTTACAGTGTTCTCTTGTAAGGGATTCCAGATTTCAAAAGCATCTTGGGCTTTATTGACCAATATTGACAGCATTCCTATTATTTCCAAACATTTATGTAAAATGTGGAATTACATATCTGTTATATTAATTTTTGTAGTATTTAAGAATTGAAGAGTGGGAGTCAAATTCTGGAGCACTTTGCACTGCTAAATATAGTATCTCATTTAATATTCAGAAAGCCATATATGATAATGATTAGTATCTTCATTTTATAGTTGTTAGAAATTGAGGTGTAGAGGGACTGAGTAAATTTGACCAAGGCCACAGATAAAATTCCAGATCTAAGCTAGCTGATATATCAAGCAAGTAAAAAATCAGTAAGGATATAGATCAGTAAAGATAGGACTGAATAGCACTGTCAATCAACTTTATATATTTGGCATTTATAGAACATTCCATCCAATAAGTGTAGAATACACATTCTTCTCAAGCTCACATGGAAATTAACTTAGGTAAACCATATTCTGGGCTGAAAAACATACTTTATCAAATTTAAAAGGGTATCATACAATGTATGTCTCAAACCACAATAGAATTAAACTAGAAATTAATAACAGGATAGCCAGATAATCCCAAAACGTTTGGAAATAAAACCACACACACACATAGTTCAAAGAAGAAGTTTAGCAAGAAATTAAAAAATATTTTGAATTAATGAAAAAAATAATACTTATCAAAATGTATGAAATGCAATGAAAACAGTGTTTAGAGGGAAATATAGAGCATTAAATGCATATATTAGAAAAAAAGCTCTAAACTCAGCAACTAACCATTTCACCTTACAAAATTAGAGAAAGAAGAAAAATGTATTCCAAAAGCAAGCAAAAGAAAAGAAATAATAAAAGAGAAGAAACCAATTAAACTAGAAACAGAAAAAAATGGAGAAAATCAATAAAACCAAAAGCTGTCTCTTAGAGAAATCAATAAAATTGATAAATCTCTAGCCAGACTAAGCAAGAGAGAGAGAGAGAGACACCACAAATTACCAAGATCAATAATGAAAATTAGGTCATGACTACTGAGCCATGGATATTAAAAGGATAATAAAAGGAATACTAGGAAGAACTTTATATCTGCAAGTTTGATAATTCATATGAAATGGACCACTTCCTAGAAAAACAAAACCTCTAAAGCTCACACAAGAAGAAACCGACAAGATTACTAGCCCTATTGAAGAAAAGAAAAAGCCAGGCCCAGATGGTTTCACTGGTGAATTCCTCTAAACATTTTAGAAGAAATGATACTAATTCTCTACAGTCTCTTCCAGAAAATATAAAGCAAAGTATATGCTTCCAAAATCATCTCTATGAAACCAGCATTACACTAATACCAAAACCAGATAAAGACATTACAAAAAAAGAAAACTACAGATCAATAACTCCTATAAATATAGATTTAAAAACTATCAAAAAATTATCAAGTCAAAACCAAAAATATATATAAAAGGGTTATACACCATGATGAAGTATTATTTATTTCAGATATGCAAGGCTGGTTCAGCATTTGTAATTCAGTGAATGGGTTTCACCACATTAGTGAGCTAAAGAAGAAAATTCACATGATTATATCAGTTTAGGCAGATAAAATATTTGACAAAAACCCAACACCTATTGATGAAAAAAACACTCAGCAGACTAGGAATATAGGGAAACTTCCTCAACTTCTTAAAAAAAACCTACAAAAACCCTATAGCTAACATCAAATTTAATGTTGTGAAAGCAGACATTTTTTTCTCTAAGATTAGGAACAAAGTAAGAATGTCATCTTTCACAACTCCTACTTAATGTCATACTGATATGGAACCAAAAAGGAGCCTTAATAGCCAAAGCAATCCTGAGCAAAAAGAATAAAGCAGGAAGCATCACATTACCTGACTTCAAATTATACTACAATGCTATAGTACCCAAAACAATATGATACTAGTATAAAAATAGACATAGAACAATGGAACCGAATATAGTACTCAAAAATAAAGCCACATACCTAAAACCAACTGATCCTTGACAAAGTCAACAAAAATATACACTGGGAAAAGGACACCCTATTCAATAAAGGATGTTGGGTAAATTGGATATCAATATGCAGAAGAATGAAACTGGACCTGTATCTCTTACCATATATAAAAACTAACTCAAGATATTAAATACTTAAATGTTAAGACCTGAAACTATAAAAATCCCAGAAGAAAACCAAGTCAAAGCTCTTCTGGATATTGGCCTAGGCAAAGAATTTATGACTAAGATCTCAAGAGTAAATGCAACAAAAATAAAAATAGACAAATGAGACTTAGTTAAACTAAAAAGCTTCTACACAGAAAAAGAAATAATTAACGGAGTAAACATAAAACTTACAGAATGGGAGAAAATATTTATAAACTATGCATCTGACAAAGGACTAATATTCAGAATCTATAAGGGACTCAAACAACTCAACAGGGGGAAAACAACAACAAAAAATGGGCAAAGGACGTGAGTAGACACTTTTCAAAAGAAAACATAAAAGTGGACAAAAAACATGAAAAAACGTTCAATATCACTATCAGAAATGCAAATTAAAACCACAATGCAATATCAGCTTACATCAGTCAGAAAAGCTATTATTAATAGATGTTGAGAATGCAGAGAAAAAGGTATGCTTACACACCATTGACGGGAATGTAAATGAACACAACCTCTATGGAAAACATTATGGAGATTTCTTAAGGAACTAAAAATAGACCTACCACTTGATACAACAATCCTACTACTGGGTATCTACCCAAAGCAAAGGAAGTCATAAAAAAAGACAATTGCACTCATATGTTTATTGCAGCATTATTCACAATAACAAAGTCATGGAATCCACCTACATGTCCATCAACAGATGACTGGATAAAATAATGTAGTGTATATATACCATGGAATACTACTCAACAATAAAAAAAGAAATCATGTCTTTTACAGCAACACAGATGGAAATAGAGGCCATTGTCCTAAGTGAAATAACTCAGAAACAGAAAGTCAAATACCACAGGTTCTTGCTTACAAATGGAAGCAAGAACAATGTGCTTGTGTAAAAAAGTCTGTCATACTAGAAGTCCTAACTTGTGTGCTAAGACAGAGAGAGAGAGAGACAGACACAGAGACAGAAGAAAGAAAAGAAGGAAGGAAGAAAAAGTAAAAAGATGTACAGACTTGGAAGGAAGAAATAAAACTGTCTTTGTTCACAAATGATTTGATTGCATGGAATATCCCAAAGAAATTCTTTTTAAATCCTGGAACTAATAAGAGGCTATAGCATGATCACAGGATACAAGCTTAGTAGCCAAGAGTCAATTGCTTTCCTATATACCAGCAAAGAACAACTAAAGTTTGAAATTAAAATAATACCAATTAAAATAACTCCAAAGAATGAAATAGGTATAAAATTAATAAAATGTATACAGGATCAATATGTGGCAAACTATAAAACTCTTGCAAAAGAAATAAAAGGTCTAAATAAATGGAAAGATATTTTAATTTCATGAATTAGAAGACTCAATATTATTAACATGTAAGTTCTTCCCAATTTGATCCATAGGTTCAATACAATCCTAATAAAAGGCCCAATAAATTATTTTGAAATATCTATAAACTGATTATAAAGTTTACATGAAAGGGCAAAAGACTCAGACTATCCAACACAATATTGAAGAAGAAGGTGTAAAACTCACACTGTGTGATTTTAAGTCTTACTATAAAACTGCAGCATGGTACAGGTGAAAGAATAAACACATAGATCAATGGAACAGAATAGACAGCCCACATACAGACCCATATGAATATAGTTAAATGATTTTTGACAAAGGAGCAAAGGTAATTTAATGGAGAAAGAAATCTTTATCAAATGATGCTGGAACAATTGGATGTCCGTATGGGGGAAAAAAATGAACCTGCTCACAAATTTTACACCTTTCAGAAAAATTAACTCAATATGGATCATAGACCAAAATGTAAGTGGTGAAAATATAAAACTTCTAGAAGAAAACATAGGAAGGGATGTAAGTGACCTTGGGTTTGATGATGAGTTTTTAGATACAGCATCAAAAGCATAGTCCATGAAAGATAAAAATTGATGTTGGTTTTTATTAAAATTAAAAAGTTCTGCTCTGTGAAAGACTTTGTTAGGGAATGAAAAGACAAGCCATACTCTGGGAGAAAATATTTTCAAAATAATTATCTGATAAAGGACTTGTATCCAAAATCTATAAACAACTTAAAACTCAACAAGAAGAAAACTATCAACCCAATTACGAAATAGATCTGAACAGACACCTCATGAAAGAAGACATATTAATACAAATGGCAAATAAAAATTTAAGAAGATATTCAATATCATTTGTCATTAAGAAATTACAAATTAAAACAATGAGATACCACTACACACCATATTGGAAAGGGTAAAATCTAAAAAACTGACAATACAAATTCTGACAAAGTTGTGGAGTATAGGAACTCTCATTCATTGTTGATAGGAATGCAAAATGATGTAGCCACTTTGCAAAACAGTTTGGCATTTTCATTCAAAGCTAAACATAGTCTTATCATACTACTGAACAATCATCTAGGAACTTCCCAAACTGATTTGAAGACTTACATCCATACAAAAACATGCACAATAAAGTTTATAGCAGTTTTATTCATAATTACCAAAAACTGGAAGCAACTAAGAAATTCTTCAGTAGGAGAATGTATAAACAACCTATGGCATATACATACAATGGAGTCTTATTCAGGAATGAAAAAATGAGCTATCAAGCCATAAAAAGACATGGATGAATTTTAAATGCATACTGTTAAGTGAAACAAGTCAGTATGAGAAGTCTAATGACTATAGTATTTAATTACATAACATCCTGGAAAAAACAAAACTATAGTGACAGTAAAAACATCAGTGGTGTCCAGAGTTTGGGAGAAGGAATGCAAGGGGTGAAAAGGTGCAGCACAAGGATTTTTGTTTGTTTGTTTTTTAGGATGGTGAAAATATTCTCTACAGTATTATAATTGTGAATGCATGACACTATGCCATATGTCTAAATGCATTGAACTTTACAAATGAGTTTTTGTAAAAAAAAATTGATTTGTGTTTACAATGTGTTTATAAAAACTGATTTTTAATGCATACAAACTAAATCATTTAGGAGGTAGAAGCATCCCAGGATGGAATGAAGAATGTTACAAAATCATCTAAATATATTACAAATATAAAAACCAACATCAATAAAGTGAGTGCCAACCAAAGAAACTTTGGAAATAAATGGAGTCTGTTAAGCTAAAGGCAAAAGAAACTGTATGTAGGCACTATACTCTTGTTGGTAAATTTACTTCCCACTGGGGTATGGATTAACAATTCTGATACTACTATACATGATGTATAGTGCAATTGAACAATTAAGTAAATGGATGAGAGATGGTGGGAACCAGGTATCTCACTGTTGGAGTGAGAGTTTATAGATAAGTGTGAGATGGAGACTAGAGTGATCCGTGTGGTAATAGAATAGGGTTAGAGACAGTAGTATGAAATTATGCTTAGGTTTACATAGATATAGATGGTTACATATAGAAATATCCATAGATAAAAGTCATTACGTATATGTACGGGGTAAAATACACACATATATCTCCTTTCTGTATCAGCTGAAGAGGCCTAGAAGCAGTGACACTCCAATAGCAACAAGCATACCTAGTGCCTTGGTATTGTTTTCTAATACTATTCTCCAGTAAAAGAACTTAGGGCTTCTTGGACAAATGTCTGATTCTAGCACTGAGGCAGAAAGTACACAAGATGAGCCTGGAGCAACTTGTAGGGCCAGCATTCAAGAAAGTGCTAAAAAAAACCCCTCCAACCTTACACATATGTCACAGGGACACAGGAGCCAAGTAAAAGAGCTCCCAAATGGCCACACGTGGAGGAATTTAAGCAACAAAATAACCCAAACTATAAATAAATGTCTATAAGTCTATACTATTATAAATAAATGATTGAATAAATAAGGGAGAATAGACAAATGTCCTATGCAGAAGAAATCCAAATAATTTATGTTGATAGTTTGCCCTCAAGGAGGTGGAGTGTAATTTCCCACTTTTTAAGAGTGGGCTGTGCACACTGACTCCCTTCCAAAGGTTGCAGCATGTAAAGAGGAAAATAAAAGACTAACTTTACAGTGGAGAAATATGACAATATCTCAGCCAGGTGATCCAGGACAGTATCAGCAGTGATAAGTCATGATGATAGTATGTATCCTTTATATGACATGATGAGAATGGCACTTTATTTTTTTTTATTGTTTTTTACTTTTTAATCTGAATATATTTATTTATTTTTTTTGTCTTTATTGAAGTGTAATTTACATATCATGTCTTTACTCCCTTTTAAGTGTACAACTAAATGGTTATTAGTAAATTTACCAAGTTGTACAGCTATTCACATAAATCAGTTTTAGAGGATTCCCACCCCCATTGAGACCCCTAATACCCATCCCCAAATACACTTCAAGCATGCCCCTCCCCTTCACAGTGCTCACCA
>CAUYRT010077084.1:0-29176 GCA_963574885.1 Lepilemur ruficaudatus
TCACTTATCTTTAAAATAGGACACTCACAGAAGATTTCCTCCTGCCTCACAGGTTGCTCCTTCTCAGCCTTTATTGCTGGTGTTGCCTTTTATTCCCTCCTTCATTGAACTCAGTTTTTGATGCTCTTTAGCCACATTCATTCCATATCATCTATGTAATGAGGATGTTCACATTTGTATCTTCAGATGGGACCTTCAGCTGCCTACTCGACACATCTATTCAGACATCTAATAGGCATCTCAAACTTAAAATTAACTCCTGTTATTTCTTCCTGTTTATCAAACCTGCTATTCCACAACCTCTTCTATGCCAGATGATAGGAAATCCATTCTATGGTTGTTCAGAAGAAGAATCTTGGAGCCATCTTTAATTCTTCCCCTTTTCTCATATACTACACATACTCCACCATGAAATCCTAATGGATCTACCTTAAAAATATGTCTGACATTTCTCTCCACCTCCACTGCTTTACCTTTGATCTTAGCAGCCTTCCTCTCTCTCCTCACTGCAATGCTGCAATTACCTTCTACTTGGCCTTCCTGCATCCACCTTTGTTCCCTTCTCCAGTCCATACTCAACACAATAGCCAGAGTAATCCTCATAAAATAGAAGTCAGATCCTTTGACCCTCCTTCTGAAAGATCCGAATTAGCTCTAAGTCAAGTCACTCAGCAAAAACGAAAGTTCTTAAATGGCCTATTAGGTGTCACATGCTCTATCCCCTCCCCCACCTTCTTACCTATTATTATCCCATATTTCAAGGAACAGCATGCAGATTCGATGCCTCTAGAACCTTCATTGAACTACTCTCCCTCACCTTTGCACATCCAATCCATTACCACAACCCGTGAACTACTCTTTCCTTGTATCTTTGAAATCCATTTACATTTTTTCTACTACTGATGATGCTGTTTCTCCCCATCTCCAAACTCACGTCATCTCAAATCTATCTACTAGACATTATTCTAGAGTGATCTTTCTAATTAAATGCAAACTGGTTTATATCATTTCCCAGACTGTCTAACACCAAAGCTCTTCCCCTGTAACAACCTTTTTTGATGATTCATAAGTTAAAGCTTTAATCACAATTCAAGCTGCTTTGAAAATGACCCGCTGCTAACAATAAATACATTGGTTCACTTAAAACTGTTTTGCAGCACACAAATTGTTTTTGAAGGTATATTAATCTTTGTTCTATTAAGTGCCATTTTTGTCAAGTTTAATTTTCTGTGTGTATGTAACAATTTATAAAATGAAATGTAGATTAATCAGTTAATTTACATTATACTTCTAAGTCAAGAAAAGGTCAGCTGCCTTGGCATAAGTTCAGACTTACAATAGGCTCTTCTATCTTAAAACTACTATTGATTTCAAATAATAATATTATAGAAGAAAAACAATAATACTAAACAATAACAGTGGTAATATTAAGGAAGAATATTAATTGCCATAGTTTATAAAATGCATTCATGTTAATAAACTCATTTATTACAACAAACACCCAAAGAGTAGATATTATTTCCCCTTTTCAGAGGAGCAAATTGAAGATCAGAAAAATTAAGTTATTTGATTGAAAATATCTAGCAAATCAGTGACAGAACTGAAGGTTCTTAAATACAAATTAGAACAAATTATCTGTGTGTAATGTAATAAAATGCTACTTTTTTCAAGTAGATAAATGCTCACCTTAAAAGTTTTACTTTTAAAATTAAAAGTTTTACTTTGTAACGTAGAGCAAATCAGCGCTGTCCTTCCACATTGCTACTAAATGTCAGTCTAGTCTAAAATTTTTGATGTAATGTGGAGGTGATATATTACATTAGGAAGCCATATTAACATGCTATTGGAAACCATTTCAACTGCCAAAAGGTTAGATTCTGGTTGTTTAAAGGCCAGACCTGAAAATATCCTGACGATTACTATGTCTCCACACATTTCGGATGGTGCCACTCATGTCTTGGCAGCAGTAAGATGTGTGTGTCCTGATCCTCTCCCTCTGGTGTCAGTGTCAGAGTGAAGAGAAGGCTTTGGGACTGTAGGTATACAATAAGTGCTAATGCCCCCTGAATGAGAGCTAGGCTTGATGTAGACTACAAAGAATTACGTTAATATCATAGTTATTGCTACTACTACTAATAGTTACTGACATGTACTGAACACTTCGTGCTAGACACTGTGCTAATCACTTTGCATGCATTACCATACTACAAGGTAAGTTAACCTGATTAATTCATTGTTACTATAATGCTACAGGTTAGAAAACTGTAGCATAAAGCGTAAAGTCTCTTAGCTAGGTAAGAGGTTCGTTCTCACAGTTAGTCTAACTGCGGTGATTATGATGTGCCAGAGACTCATCTATTCCTGCTTATATTCTAGAAAGATGATAATAAATAAGTATACAAGTGATCAATTCAATTTTATATAGTGAATAAGGATATAGAAAACAGACAACAGGATAATTTGATAAAAGTAACGAGAGCAGTGTAGAAAAAATGGTTAAGAACATAAACTCTAGCACCAGGTGTGAATCCCAGCTCTGTCTTTATGGACTATTATTTAGCTATTTATCCGGTTTGTGTCTGTGTTTCCTTTTCTATGAATAATAATACCTAATTTATGAGAAAGGTTGAAATGAGTTGATATACATAAAATGCCTAAAATGGTGCCTGATATATAGTGTTATTTATTTGCTTATTATTGTTGTTCTTTTTGCACCTTCATTATTATAATTCTTATCATATTGAGAGCTTCTACTTAAGATAGAGTAGTCTGGGAAGGCCTTATGAAGAAGTTCATCTGAGCCAAAACTCAAGTGACACTCAGTCATATGAAAATTTGAAGACAGAAGATTCCAGGCAGAAGGAACCTAAAAACAAAAGCCCTAGGGCCAAAACGCCCAGCAAAGAAGGCCAGTATGGGCCAGGATGGGTCTACTAGAGGGAACCAGACTAAATTGGGCTTCATTGGCCATGGGAAGGAGTTGTATTATTTTTTAACGCTGTGAGAAGCTATGGGAGAATTTTAAGCATGGTAATGACATGCTTTGATTTACATTTTATAAGTATCACTCCAGCTTCCAAAGAAAGGTTGGATTGTAACTTCTATAGCATATCAATCTTACCACTATTAGCAGTCATTATTTTTAAAATCTTAGCTTTGTTCCTAGGGGAAAGTAATTCTCTGGCTATATTTTGGAATGTTTGTATTAGTGCTTTTAAAAATAGTTAGATTAAAGGACTTAAGAACACACACATATATGTGTGTACACATATATATACACACACATATATATATACACACACACATGCCCATATACAGATACCCCCTTTGAACAAAGATTATATGGAATATCCACACAGACCATACTTCGTGATTCTAAAATTCATATTAATTATACCTACTGGGTTTTAGAATCATGTCTCTTTAAATGAAAGTAATTTAATAGTTTACATATGTTAAAGTTGATCATACAAATTGGGTCATTCTTGTCATACTCAACTAAAACAGCCAAGAGGCCAGGGGAAAAAAGCACTTAAGACATATAACATTGCTCCAAGAATGTAATTATCTACAAGCCTGGCTACTGAGGCTGCCTGCTTTAACCGGGAACCAGTTTTATCTAATTGCTACTGAAACAACTACCTATGACTCTGAGAACAGCTTTACCCGTTGCCGTCACATACCAATCAAAACTTGCCAGCTCCCCAAAACCTTACTAGTGCCAATAAACTCTCAAAGAGCAATAATTAACATTTCTCACTTTTTTTTTGTAAAACCTCTAACCTTCTCGTTGTTCTTCAGACATACCAAAGACTGCTCTAAATTGCCATTCTTGAGACCACCCAGTATGTGTGTATGCCCTGAATTGCAATTCTTGATTCTCGAATAAAACATTTAAAATTTAGAGGTTCATCTCTACTTTGACAATTACTATAAATTAGATATAAGGGGAGGAGGTCCTCAGTTCTCATTCATATTTCTGTCCCATAGCCTTACCAGTTATTATAATAGCTCCTTGCCCCCAAAGAAAGGAAGCAGGCGGTGGATTGGTATAAAACTCAGATTGGACAGTGGAACCAGGTATATTTTCCTAGTGGGTGTTGTTACTTTCCTTAACCTTACCCTTACCCCCAGCCTTATTCCCCTAATCCTTTCCTCTCCAAGTTCACCTTGGTTTAAATAGGTTGACAGCCTCCTGAGGCCACATTGTACAACTCATTTTTACCAGATACCCTCAACATGGGTTTCCAGTTTCAAAGCTGTTATTAATGAAGTCCTGTGTTAAGACCGCTGTATGGAAAACAGTAAACGTCGCTGGAAGAAAAGCATTTCTAGGTCCCTGGTTATTTTATTACCATAATAACATTAAATCATCATCTTTAATATCTAACACCTGAAAGGCCATCAATGTACTTTAAAAGAATATTACACCAACACTGACAAAAATCTTAAAGCCCTACACCGCCACACACGGAGGCACACTAAAAACACAGTGCAATTTGTTTGAAGACTCCTCTTACTTCCTCTAACTCACAAAGGCTTTAGTCTTAGAAGTTCAACAATACAGATGCATAAAATGAATTGCTTTACCTGTCTGGGCGGGTCCCTCATCCTTGACTTCCGTGGTTGCCACAGAAGAGGTGAGTGGACTAACGGGAGGGCTGGAAGTGAAGCTTGTGCACCCTGCAGATGTGTTGATTTCGAAATATTCTTGGTTGTGATTCATTCGTTGAAAATCCAGAGAAGACACAATGGATGTGCGTTGTTTAGGCTAAAATAAATGAACGTGACAAGAGTATTAATATGATCGTTCTCATCTTCAGCCCAATCTCCCCAGCAATTTAATCTAAGTGAAGGTATTTTTTTTTCCATTAAACTATCTGGGTTTTATACCTAAAATATAACTGTGCTTTACAAAGAGACACTAAATAATCACTTGGCAAATTAAATTGATGAAAAAATTGTTTAATGAAAAAATATTATGGCATAGTTGATATAATAATTTAGGCTTTTCATTTGATTTCCCCAGAAAAGTGTAAAAATATAGTACACAGAATTTCTCTTAATAATCAATTCTGAAAGTTGCAATTTTAAGTCACCTTTCATTCAATGTACATTTAATAAGCATGTGGCATTTGCGAGGCCCTGAGGATACGACTCTAATAATAAAAGAACCCTCACTATACTGAAACATAATTAAAGCAGTACCATTTTTTGATTCTTTACGTAGTCCAAGGAATTGGTGGCATTAGATATTGTTCCCAAATACCATATGCTGGAATTTTGTCATCACAATTAAGTAAAGTTATATAGACCATTTTTCTAGGATCCAAGAATATACTTGGTATTTGTAGTGAACTTTGATTTTCTTTCTTAAGGATTTTAATTAATCCCCAAATAGCAATAAAAGTCAATTTAAACATAAAAGTTAAAATCATGGAGTAATAGCAGATATAATCTATTCTATATCCTTTGTCAGTAATGGATTATTCCTATGGCAGTTTCCTGTTTTTCCCCATAGTTTTAATTATATTCACTTTTTTTCTGAACTAGCAGAGCTTCTAATATCATCCTTCAGAAAAATTGCAGTCTTTCTGGCTCTCACATGTGTGTGTATTTCCCAAGAATCAATCCAAGCTTTCTTCTTTTTTATCCTTCTTATCTATATTACTGAAATATCAGCAATCCTTATAATAATTACAAGAGGTTAAATGTGAACATTTTTGCAATAAATTAAGTTTATTGTACTTTCCCCAAAGTACAATAAAACTTTGGTTTACTAATATATTCATTGCCCTTAAATATTTGTTAACCACTATATTCTATAGATTATTTTCCTGCAAAATATTCAAATTACCCTGTCTCCTCTAGCTCATCATTTTTTTCAAGCAGATATCATTTAGGCTATAATCTTTTTTTTTTTTTTTAATAGTGACAGAGTCACGCTCTGTCACCCAGGCTGGAGTGTGGTGGTGTGATCATAACTCACTGAAACCCCAAACTTTGGGGTTCAAACAATCCTTCCTTTGCAGCTTCCTGAGTAGAAGAACTACAGGTGTATGCCACCATGCCCAGCTATTTTTTCTATTTTTTGTAGAGATGGGGTCTTGCTATATTGCCCAGGCTGATCTTAAACTCCTGGCCTCAAGCGAGCTTCCCAAAGTACTGGGATTATAGACATGAGCCACCACACCCAGCCTAGTGTATAATCTAAAACCCAGTTTTTTAATTAAAAAGGTATGCAAATTATCACAATATGCTTTATTCTTTTACATTGTAATATATTTATGAAAGACACTAAAAGGCATAAATATTGTTATACAAGAGAGTGCAAGTCATTTATTATTATAACACATCAACTCAGTAATAGAATTCAAATTAGCACCCACACAGGACTCAGTTGCTTTTGAAGTATAAAAGATCCGAGTTTAACGTCAGGTTTGGTTTCTCATGAAATGTCTGTCCTTGGGGCTACTGAATCTCCATTTCACATTCAATGGCCTTTCGACTAGACTCTATAACAGCAATCAAAAAGGCACAAGCTATGACACTGGCTCCAATGGAAACACACATGTGTCCGTCATTCTGGGTTTTGTTTTATGATGTTGTGTCTCTGTTTCACCAAATTTCTATGTTTCCCCTCATAAATTTTACACAGGTCAAGTCAATGGATGTATATGATGCCTTTACTTTGAAATGTTTCTTAAGTACATGTTTCTGAGTCCTGACCACCCATAATTCTAATTGCATTAAAAACACAATTTGTTATATTATAGAATCATGAAAACAAACAGGCTACTTTTTTGCTGCGTCAATACAGTCTATGCATATCTGCTGAGTGTATCCTAAATTGCAGATATCACGGTAAGCACTGCAATAGGAATAACACAAGTAAGACACTGTCCCTGTTCTCCATGTGATTATAGCCTTGGGGTGGGAGGAAGGATGGCGCACGAGGAGAGAGACAGGCAATCCGACGATTCTGCTTCAGTTAGGTGCCGTGCAGTGATCACGGCTACAGTACGCGAAAGCGCAGAATATAAGGGAGCCAAAGGCTGGCCTCTACTTCAGGAAGCAGATCAGAAGAGGATTCCACAGGCAGCTGATGCATAGCTGAGTTGAGTCTTCATCTTCTGCTTGATGAAGCAGAAGTGGCAGACAGATGAAAGAGGGTGTGGAGAAGGGGAGTGCAAAACCGCAAGTATTCATAGTCCCGGATGGCTGTAGCACAGAGTATGTGAAGACAGAGGTGGGTTCAAGACATGAGATATTGGAAGCTGCAGAGGCCAAATCATAAAGAGTTTGAAATGCCATGTTAAGGAGTTTGATCTTCCATCTGAAAAGTTTAGGAAATCACTGAATGATTTCCAATCAAGGGGGCTTCATCGTCAGGTTTGCATTTTAATAAACTCACTTTAGCAGTTTGGAGAATGGATTGGCCAGAGCCAGATGAGAGGAAGAGAGACTAGTTAGGAGGATGTTACAGAATTCCAGCCAAGGCACAATTTGGTCCTGAAGTAAAACAGCAGCAGTGGGGTTGGAGACAGCAGATGTTTTCAGAAGATGCTAATGCGGTTAGCTCTTTAGGACTTGGCATCTGATTGGCTGTGAAAATTGATCTTAAGGGAAACTTCTAGAGTGACTCACAGATTTCTCACTTGGGTAGATACCAGAAGTTTTTGTGGGAGACACAAATTTATACACCCCTCTACCAGAACTACACAAAATATATACTTGCATGCTATAGAGACCCAGTTTAGACTGCTTAGTACATGTTTATGTAAACCTACGTGATATGTCCCATTCTTTCTCTGAGCCGAGTGCTAGGATCTCACTCTAGCATGGCTTCAGAGAAAATATGTGGAAGAAGGGAAGCAGACCAGTGGAATTCCAAAGGGAAACCACTGAGCGGTGATCCTCTGACCTCATTCTTGTTTGCTTCTTGGGAAGTGTCTATTGGTTATTGTTAGCCGCATAAGGAACACTGAGGAGGCAGTCATTGCCCGCACACTCTGAGCATCTGAGGTGATAAAAAATGAAAATAATGATATGTTAGTCATGCTCTAAGGTAGGAGTCAACAAACTATGGCTTGTGGCCTAAATCTGGCCTTCTTTTTATTTCTGAAAATAAAGTTTTATTAGAACACAACTACACCCACTGCCCATCCATAGGCTTAGTGCCTATGGCTGATCTCACACTATCATTGCAGAGTTGAGTAGCTTCAACAGAGGCATGGTATCCACCACACCCAAAATATTAGTATTTACTGTCTGGACCTTCAGAGAAAACATTTGCCACTCCTGTTCTATGGAATCATTTTGCACATCAATTCAGTGCTTGGTAAAACCATAACCGTAAGTTCCTATTGATTTCTTGGCCTGACTTGCACAGGGGTTGGGCCATGTGACTAATTCTGACCAACTGCGTGTTGGTAGAAGGGAGCTTTCTCTACCCCTCTCCTACTCAGCAGACGATGTAGTTAAAAGACAAAGGAAGGCTCATGCAGCCCACACTGGGATTTATGGGAAGTTAGAATAAACCTCTTTTTTATGTTCAGCCATTTAGGCTCTGGGTGTGTCTGTTGCGTAGTTAGCATTATTTGCCCTAACTAGCACAGAATGAACTGGCTGGGAGAGGTGAAATGGTTTACTCAAGACTGCACAAGTAGTTCGCAGAAGGGCTTAGATTAGAAGGAACACTCATGTGTTCAAATCTGGGGACAAGTGGATGGTGCCTCAAAACGCAAAGGATGGAGACAGAATTAAAAAGAGCTGTCTGTCTGTGTGAAGAAACGAGATAACACCAATAGGAGAAAAGAATAAAGAAATGGTAGCAATATTAAAAATGGAGATAAAAGAGGATGGATCTAGGACATTCACTTAAGTTTTGCTTTAATACATTCTAATTTTTTATCTACTGAAATAGAATTCTGCTAAGCCATTCAGTATAAGAAAGAAAAGGTGTTCTTACAAACTCACTGGAATTACAAATGGAATTTTCCAAGTTTCAACATGTAAAATGGGTTGCACTCGTGTTCATCATGGCTCCTCCTCTCTAAAACACCCCCTCCTTGGTGGTCCAGAACTTGTATCACCCTACTTTCCAAAGGACTTGCTCCCACACATATTTACTTAACAGAGGTCAGGAAATTGTAGCTCGTGGGTCAAATCCAGGCTTCTACTTTTACACAGACTGTGAGCTGAGAATGGTTTTTACATTTTTTAATTGCTAAAAAAACAGGAATAGTATTAGTGACACATGAAAATTGTATGAAACTCAAATTTCCCTGTTTATAAGTATTATTGAGACATAGCCACGCCCATTCATGTATGTATTGTCTATGGCTGCTACAATAGCAAAGTTCACTAGTTACAGTAAAGACCTTATGCATCATAAAACCTAAACTATTTTACTATTTTACTCTCTGGATCTTTTTTCTTTTTTTTTTTTCAAGACAGGGTCTTGCTCTGTCACCCTGGTTAGGGTGCAGTGGTGTCATCATAGCTCACTGTAACCTCAAACTCCTGAGCCCAGGCAATCCTCCTGCCTCAGCCTCCCCAGTGAGTAGCTGGGACTACAGGCGCACCACCACACCTGGCTAATTTTTCTATTTTTTGTAGAGACTGGGTCTCGCTATTGCTCAGGCTGGTCTTGAACTCCTGGCAGGAGTGAGCCACTGCACCTAGCCTACTCTCTGGTTCTTTATCAAAAAAGTTTGTGCCCTCTACTACAGAGTGATTAGGTAATGGCTCTGAGGAGCTGAAATTAAACAGACACATGCAGGACTGTGAAGGGGTCAGGGCCAGCTACACAAAATTGTTGGAACTAATGCAACATGAAAAGATGGGACCCCTTGTTCCAAAAGCAGGGGAAAAAAAAGTTTTTCTTTTTTCCATGATCTATCCCTAGATCTGTGATGGTGTTTTGTATTTGCAATTTACCGTCTTGCTCCCTTGGGTCTGAAAGCATTCACAGGGTGAGGGAAGACCTTAACAGGCACACAGGGGCTCTGCCTTGCAAGTCAGTAGGTGCATGTGATCTCAATCCTCCTCATGCTCAGGGTCTCACTGCTGTGTCAGCTGTTTCTCGGTGGGCCAGGGGCACCAGGTTGGAGGAGCAGGTGGCCACAGATCCCACCCCAATAAGGTGGGGTTATGGCTGGAGGTGTCCATTAGTAAACAGATGAACCAAGACTCCAAGCTCCAGCACATGCTCCATTATCCCACAAACCATGTACAAAACACATTTTGGAGATAAAATCATTAAGAATTTTAGATGGCTACCAAAGAGCACTAAACCTCAAGCATGGGTCCACGCACTGGACCTACACCCTAAAGCCAGCCCCGTCTTAGTTAGAGATTACTTTAAAGGGACTAATGTGTGAACCTACTGGCATCACAAACAGGAGGGCATGCACTTCCTACACTTATTTTAAATTCTCTTCATCAATCAGAACCTATTATCATAAAAAATATTTTCATGTTATGTAAAGATACAAGTGAAATATAACATATTTTGATGCAACATTAGGAATTTCATGGCATTACTGCGACCTCCACAGATATGACCTGCATATGAATAAAATGAGAATGTATAATTGCTGACTAGGATGAGATTTAGGTAACGTCTACATTGGCTTCAAAATTTTCTCTGGAGAGGAATCTAAGTTTCAAATATCCACTTTTATGTTTCCTCCTCTGTTATTTTCAAATTACTTAAACTAATGGACATTTTAAAAATCCACTTACTTGGATTTATTTAAGTAGATTTTAAATCATTTGAATTCATTTAATTACAAAAAGATCCCTTCAATCTTGTAATAAAACGTCAAGTAGGACCAGAGGGACACACTGATGTCACTACAAAGAAAAAGAGGTGCTAGCAAAAGTCAATGGCGATATTAAATTATCCGAGCAAAACTAAGGTTCAGAACGAGTTACCAGAGGAGAGCGCTGAATGTCAGAAATTTAGTGGATGACATCAATAGAAATGTTGGACATGACAGACTTTTAGATGCTGGCCTATGAGTAAATTTTATCAATACAAAGCAATGTCCTATCAAAGCAAAGTCCATATTAGCAATGTCCTAAATTTACAGTAGGAGTAAATTCAGGTGCCCTCTTTCTTTTATTAAAGGGACGAGTAGGGTGGCAAAAATTGGCAACCAGTACAGTAATATTTACTTACAGAACCTTAATTAACCGGGATATTTTGTCTATATGGTATATAGTAAAAAGATTTAATTCCAAATATTTTTTTCCCCAAAATGATAGCATACTGTCCAATGTCATCATCTCTCCACTGATGTGAACTGTCACCTTTATCATACACTAAATTTCCAAATATAGATTGGCTTACATTTTTGGATTCTATTATTAATATATTCCCACTGATCTACTTCTCTATTCCTGTGCTAACACCATCCTCTCTTAATTGCTGTGTGGCTGTTCCTCCTACTTTTAGAGCTCCTAGTAAGCAGATATTGGTTCTCTTTGATCCTTCTTGTTTTATATGCTGGGAGTATTCTACTGTACAGTGTCCTAAAGCACCTTCATTAATTAGTGAGAAAAATACTTACTGACCATCACCAGTTGTGTGTCAGGCACTGTTCTAGGCTCTGGGGATACATGAGTGAACAAATAAGATAAGGCATAAAACTTTCAGGTATTTTATTATAACTTTTGGTGTGATGACATATTATTTTTAACTTGCAAAAACTTTTTTTTCCCAAGCATTTCATTTTTAGAATAGCTTGTTCTTCATTTTATGAGTCAATTATCTCTCAAATCTTTCTGAGAATACTGATTATAGTCTTTTTCTGGTATTAATTGGTTTCTCAGAGGTTATTTACTTTGTTCACTGAGCCTGGTTGCTCTCTTTGGGGTTGTTAATTTTCCTCAAATGGCTGGTGTTCTTGGGTAGCCATTTTTGATTACCTAAGGTACTGCCTCATTTATCTCTTCTGTCCCAATTCTCATATTGGGAGCTTTAGCAGACTCTTCACTTACTTAGTTATTACCATCTGACAGGCCAACAACAAAGCCAATTGCGCCATGTGTAAGGTGCTGAGGTTCTTTAGCTGCCTTGACCACTCCAGATTTTTCACATAGCTCTAATGAGAATATTGAGTCTGCTCACTGTTTCAGTGATATCATCCCCTCTTCCACCAGTATTGGACTGTGAATTTCTTCTCATTTTGTCTAAATCCAACACTATTTGCTTTTCTCTTCCAGAACTTCTCAAATGCCTCTGGTAGTAACTCTCCCTGTTTTTCATAACTAAATTTATTCTTAATCTTATGTTTATTTTGCCATTTTAATTGTGTGTAAGGAGAAAGAAACTGTAAATAGTCACGATCCATTCAGCATTATGAGTTAGAATTCTCATATTTCTCAGTCTTGAAAACTTTGAAAACAGTACGCAGAAGGGATCCGACAAAATCCAGACAACTCAGTCAATGTAGATATTATTACCATTTGATCACAGATGTCACACAGATTGAAAACAGTTTATATATTTTGTTTGCTTTTCAATAAAAGGAAAACAATTTCAAGTAGGGTACTTTTTTTTGACTATGAAGTTAATATGACTAGAACTTGTAGGTCAAATACCAATATTCTGCTTTATAGATTATGGCCAAACATAGAAAAAATATATGATGACCACAACAGAGTTAAAGTACGTGTGAGTGGATACTGAGATCTTAAGAGGAGTGGACATTCTTCTAGGTACTTGAGATTTATCTCATTTAAGCCTATAATGCTGGTATTAAAGGTAGCTATTACTCTTTCTATTTTACAGACCTGAGATTCCGAGATGGTCTAACAGCTAGCAAGCGGGACAGCCAAAATTAAAACACAGGTCTCTGGAATTTCAAATGGATTGCATTTCCCCCCCTAGGAAACCACATTACAAGTAAAGCAAAAAGAAATAAACATAAAGTTATATAAGTAAATCCAAGAGCCTAATAATTCTTGAGTTATTCATCTTTACAATAATGAGAAACCTTCTTACTCTTCATCTTTTGACAGCATTGATTTTTTAAAAATACCAACATTGTTTCAAAAGGTGTTGAAAGAAAATAAATGTGGACGGAAATATTTTATTGAGAGAAAGGCAGAAAATTTTTAAAACTAGTTATAACTCCTGCTTTTATCTCTTTGATTCATTTAGTTTTTATATAGAGATATTTGACTATGGATTAACATATATACTCATCTTTTATTTAGAAAGAAAAATTATAAAATCGTTTATACATTCCTAGTATTTAACATATATCACCATGTATGTAAAGTTTGTTAGGTGGAAAATATATAATATATATTTCCTCATACGATTTAGTTTCTTCAATATGTTATTGAAACCTGCATTAGCAAGACTACAAAAAGACATGAGAGAATAAAAGTTTTATTCTAGCTAATTTTTATTCTAGCTTTATTTAACAAGTGTGTTAAGTAGTTCTGGACTCAACATAGATATTAAAGAACTGCAGAGAATTTTGACCTCCAAACCATGGAGTCTGTCCTCACAGGCTTTTCCCAGCATTGAAATATAGTTATGACTATCTTGCAAAAATTACTTTTTGAATTAGGTATTTCAAATATTTATACATCAATATTTCAGAGATGCTCATGTCAAATTCAAATGTGCCCAAAATTAAAAAGTAAGACGAGCTTGATTTCCCACATTGAGATTCTTTTTCAAAAAATTAATGTTAAATGATTTGTTTCATTTTAAGAACAGCAGGAAGTAATTATGCAATGGATTATAGAAGATGTATTCTGAGCAGCCAAAATAGGAAGCACATATCACTGTGTGGGTGAAAGAAGAAATTTTTACAAATAAAGGTATATATTGCTTTTTTGAAATAATAGCTTAATTTATTTTTTTTTTTATTTTCAATAATTATAGATGCACATGCAGTTGTAAGAAATAATATGGAAAGATCTCCCGTGCCCTTTTCCTGGTTTCCTTCAATGGCACTTTCTCACAAAGCTGTAGTGTGATATCACCACAAGAATCAAGAAACGGAAGAATTCCATCGCCACAAAGATCCCTGCTACCGCCCTTCTACAGCCGCATTTACTTCTCCCTTGCCCCCAAACTCCACCTTCGCTCCTGGTAACCGCTTATGTGTATCTATTTCTATAATTTTGTCATGCCAAGAATGCTATATAAACAGAATCAGATAGTATGGAACCTTTGAGGACTGGCTATTCTAACTCAGCATCATTTTCTAGAGATTCATCCCAGCTGTTGCACGTATCAAGAGCTTGCTCCTTTGTATTGCTGGGTAGTATTCAATGGTATGGTTGTTTAACCATTCACCCACTGAAGGACATCTGGGTTGTTTTCCATTTTCAGCTATTATGAATAATGTTGCTATAAATATTTGTGTGCAAGTTTTTGGGGAACATGTTTTCATTTATCTGGGATCAATTCCCAGAGTGTAAATGCTGGGTGGTATGATAGTTAAATGCCTAGTGTTTTAAGAGACTGCCAAACTGTTATCCAGAACTGCTGTACCATTTTGCATTTCCACCAGCAATGTATGAGCTTCTCTGTATCCTTGCCAGCATTTAGTGTTGCCACTGTCTATTATTTTAGTCATTCAGATAGATGTATAGTGGTATCTCATGGTGGTTTTAATTTGTATTTCCCTAATAATTAATGATGCTGAACATCTTTTCATGTGCTTATTTGTCATCTGTATATCCTCTGCAATAAAATGTGTCTTCATGCCTTTTCCCCATTTTCTAACTGTATTGTTTTTATACTGTTGAATTTTGAGAGTTCTTCATATGCTCTAGATACTACTACTTTGTCAGATCTGTGATTTACAAATGTTTTTTTCCCATCTTTAGCTTGTTTGTTCATATACTTAATAGTGTCTTTCACAGAGAAAATGTTTTTAATCTCAATGAAGAATAATTTATCAATTTTTCTTTTTATGGATTATGTCTTTGATATCAAGTATAAGAACTCTTTGCCTAGCTGTAGATCTGAAACATTTTGTCCTATTTTTTTCTAAAACTTTTATAGTTTTACATTTTCATTTAAGTCAGGTATCCATTTTGAGTTAATTTTTGTATAAGATGTGAGTCTTAGATCAAGTTTCAATTCTTTTTTTTTGCCTATCTGGGTACAACTTTTCCAGCACCAGTCTGTCTTTCCTCCACTGAATTGCTTTTGTACCTTAGTCAAAAATCAGTCAAAAATCACACAAAAATTATTTGTGTAAGTATATTTCTGGATTCTCTCTTCTGTTCCATTTATCTATGTGTCTATCCCTTTGTTAATAATACCATGCCATCTTAAGTACTACAGCTATAAAATAAATATTGAAATTGGATAAACTGATTTTCCTCACTTTATTCTTCTTTTTCAAAATTGTTTTAACTAGTTCCTTTGCATATCCATATAAATATTAGAATAATCTTTTCTATATCTACAAAAAATCTTGCTGAGATTCTGATAGGAATTACATCAAAACTGAATATTAATTTGGAGACAATTTGTATCCTTGCTATATTGAGTCTTCTAATCCATAACAGGTATGTCTTTTTACATCTTTAGGTATATTAGGTCTGTACATGTTAAAGAGGAATTCATCAAGGCACATAATAATCGAACTACCAAAAGTCAAATAGAAAGAAAAAATTTCTGAAAGTATACTGAAAGAGATAAGAAACATATCACACACAGGGGAGTCTCAAAACAACTATAAGGAGATTTAGCAGCAGAAACCCTGCAGGCTAGGAAAGAGTAGGATGATATATTCAAAGTACTGGAGGCAAAAAAATTTCCAGCCAAGAATACTTGGTTAAGCTGTCCTTCAGAAATAAGGGAGAGATAACTTTCCCAGACAAACAAAAGCTAAGGGAGTTCATCATCACCATGACTGTCTTACAGAAATTACTAAAGAGAATTCTTTAAGCTGTATCAAAAGGCCACTAGTTAGTAACATCAAACATACAAAATCACAAAACTCAACAATGGTGTAAATAATACACAGTAACATTCAGAATACCCTGGACTGAATGGTGAGGTATAAAGTAGTTTTATTTCTAGTACAATAGTTAATAGTCTATTAAAACAATTGTGGCTAAAATTGTCAGGAGATACAAATTACAAAACTATATAAATTTTGACATCAAAAATAATATGATGGAGCAGAGTAAAAGTGTTATATTTAAATCTAACTATCTCTTTTTTGTGTTTGTGATTTTAGATGATATTGTATTAATTTATGTGCCCACATGTTCTTTGCTAGTTCATGGAAAGACAACTGATTTTTTACGTTTATCTTGCATCTTGTGACATTGCTAAACTCATTAGTAGTAGGAGGTTTTTGTAGATTCCTTGGGATTTCTACATAGACAATCATGTCATATGTAAATAAGAAGTTTCATTTCCTTCTTTCCAGTCTGTATGCATTTTCTTTCGGTTTTTCTTTATTGCACAGGCTAGAACTTCCAGCACTATGTCGAATAATAGCAGTGAGGAGAGTGGACATCTTTTCTTGTTCCCACTCTTAGAAAGTATTCAGAGTTTTACCATTAAGTATAATGTTTACTATAGATTTTTTATAGGTGCTCTTTATCAAGTTGAGGAAGTTCCCCTATATTTCTATTCTTCATACTTCTTTTTTCTAATTCAATGAATGTTGAATTTTGTTGAATGCTTTCTCTGCACCAATTTATATAATTATGTGGATTTTCTTTATTAATTTTCAAATACTGAACCAGTCTTACACCCTGAAATACACTTTACCTGGTAATAATATATAATTCTCTTTCTGTATTGCTTAATTCTATTAATATTTGCTAATATTTTATTAAGACATTTTTTGTCTGTATTCATGAGGGATATTGTTCTATTTGTGTGTGTGTGTGCGCACGTGCGCTCTGTCTAGGTTTTGAAATCAGGGGAATATTAGCTTCATAAAATGGGTTGGGAAATATTCTCTTCTGATTTTAAGACAATATTATGATTATTAGAATTAGTGTTGATTCTTTAAACATTTGCTATAATTCTCCAGCAAAACCATGTGGGCTTGGATATTTCTTTTTAAAAAGGATTTTAGATTATGGATCTCCTTAATAGTTGTAGGGCTACTTACATTATCTATTTCGTATCAGGTGAATTGTGGTAGTTTTTTTTTTTTGAGAATAATTAATCTATTTAAGCTAAGTTGTCAAATTTATGTGTGTAGAGTGGTTTGTAATATTCCTTTATTATCCTTTTAATATCTGCAGGTTCTATAGTGATATCCCAGTTTTATTCCTGATGTAAGTAATTTGAGTTTTTTTCAGTTTAAGAACAGCAGGAAATAATTATGTAATGATTTACAGAAGACATGTTCTCAGCAGCCAAAATAGGGAGCTCTCATTACTATGTATGTGAAAGAAAACATTTACAAATAAAAGTGTGCATTGCTTTTTAACCTATCAAAGACCATTCTGCTTTCTAATTCTTAATTTAAGTCATTTCCTTAATAATAATAGCATTCATTAAATATGTGCTGTGCCAAGTATCCTATATATTTTTTCCATGTAAATCCCACAACACAGCATAAGTATTATTTACCACATTTTACAGATGGAAAAATTGAAACTTTTCAAAGGATACTCAGCAACTTTCTGACAGTTTTAGAATCCAGTTCTCTCAACACTTTAAAGACATGAATGCACTTTCCATTGTACTACGCTACCTTTTTGCTATAATTATCCCAAATGTCTTTCTATATAACAGAAATTACAGGGCTTTTTTTCTGTAAGTAAAAGAATGATACTTTAAAGGAATATTTTCCCCAGAGTATTTGTAAAAGCAATTGCCATGAGGGTTATCACCAAGTAAGAAATGAAATAGTAGGTAGAAGTTAGGGTTTAAACCAGAAAAATGTGACAATATAAGTACTTATATGGATAAATTTAAGATGATAATGAAGCTTTAAGAGTTAGTATATGGAACTTCCCTTGGAGTAAAATGTAATCAGTATCATAAGAATTTATGTCATGCTACAATAGGGATAATTTTTTAAAAGATAAGTATTACAATTAATTTTAACTAACAATTCAACTTCTTTTTTGCTAAGTTGGAAAAAAGTTATCAAAATACCTATTAATAAAAGTTTTTCTTTCTCCCTGATCCATCTCTGGCAAAGGAATATTCAAAAGGCTGATAGGAAGCCATGTAAAGACATAAAGCAAATGTTAAAAAAAACAAAACAAACTGAGTAATCAATTTCTATATCATCAAGAATTGGCATGATTTATATATATATTTTGTTTGGATTTCCCTTAAAGAAACAAAATCATTAAATTCTGAAATGGTCTGTAAAATTCCTTTCTTCATCTTCACATGAAACAAATTTCTTCAGTAAGCAAATTGAGCAAACACTTAATTCACTCAATTAAAGAGCACCTTTATGTTTCCTACTAGTTCCTATGAGTCAAACTTACTGATACAGATTTGGGAGACAGAATTGTATTTGGAGCATGGTAGAAATGAATTCAGATCATAATGCCAATATTTACAGTTCAGTATTGGCATCTGTAAAATGGGGATTATATAACCTTCTCCATAGAATTATTGTCTGGATTAATTGAGATAATATAAATTAAACACTATGATAATGCCTAACTTAGAATAAAGCAGTGATAAATATTTATTTTCTTCCCTTACTGTAAGATTTAGCATAAATTGGACCTAATTGAGAGAAGACACTGATGAATTAAATCATAACCACAGTCCTCCAAATAAATGGTAGAATCACCAAATTAAATACAGAAAACTCTGGCAGAACCTCCCTGATACATTGCAATTTGCAGAGATGAGGGTTGAAGGAAGAGAAGAACCCAGTAGGTTTCTAAGAAAATACAGTACTCAGACTTATTTTATCAGTGTTTAAGACAACTGCCCTGGAAATTTCAGTGACTGCTTTAAGTAGAAACATTTTGGCAGCGGGGGGCGGGGGGGTGTCTCTAATGGGAAATAAGTGGCAAAGGCCCTGGTAAAACCTCCCTAAACAGTGCCCCCCATCTCCGATTTGGAGGAATGAGGGAGAACAGCGCTGGGGAAAAAGAAGAGAAGGTACACTGCGATTAATTGTGATAAGCTGTTTTAGAAAGCATGGCATTAGGAGGTAAAGCCTCTGGGATGGGATTTACACAAGCAGAAAGTTAGGAGGTTGTTAGAAGCGTCAGTGGGAAATACCAAACAGCAGCTTTCAAGACAGAAGCTAGTCATCAGACATATTTTGGTTTAGAACAGAACCCAAGCAAAACATAAAGCTGGATGTAAACGTACCAAGATGCAGTGGCTTCCCCAAACACAGAAGAATCAGCACGAAGAAATTCCTCTTCTGGGACTGCTCGTGCGCGGCTCTGTTACCTTCTGCACTTACCCGGGTTAAAGAGAAATAACCAGCACTACACAATGTAATACAGCACGCAGGCTAGCACGCAGGCTTACTTTATCAGTATTTAAGACAGCTGCCCTGGAAACTTCAGTGATTGCTTTAAGTAGAAACTTTCAGGGAGGTCTCTAATAGGAAATAAGTGGCAAAGGCCCTGGCAAAACCTTTCTAAACAGCCCACCTATCTCTGATTTGGAGGAATGAGGGCTCAAGACAGACACCGTTCTTTCCCTCAGGGACCTCATATTCTAGTGGAAAAGGTAGATACAGAATGGAGAAGTGGAAAGTTCTATGAAGAAGCAGAAGATGCTAGGAAGACATTTAACCAGGGATCTAACCCAACTTGGGATGTAAGGAAAGACTTTTTAAGGAAATGACATTTCAGCTGCCACCTGAAGGAGATGTAGAAATTAACGAGGCAGAAGCAACCGGAATGGGTTGCAACAAAGCGTCCAAGTCATAGGAAACATCAGATGCTGTGATGCTGAGGCAGGAAAAAGTACAGACAGCACACGTAAGGAAAGAAAAGGTGGCTGGGTGCGCTTGGAATACAAAAATGAGGAGCAGACAGAGCAAGTGTGGCCGCGTCTTTCCAGAAGTTTGTGAAATGGGAGAAAATTGGTATAGCTAAGGGCGATATTTTTTTAATGAAGGAATACTTGAGCATATTTAAATGCTGATGGAAATCAGGTGATAGAGAGATGCTAAAGGGACAGAAGCAAAAGGAATTGAGGAGAAGGCATGGGGTGGAATTTAGAGAATAGGTGGGAAGTTTGGTTTTAGAGAGGTAGAGGAATATTTCCATTTTAATAGGATGAGAGAAGAAATTATAGGTTCATGGAGGTTTTAAAAAGATTTTGGCAAAGTATTGCGGTAATTCCTCCACGGATGACTTCCAATTTCCCTGTGTAGTGAGGGCTAAGCTATCCATAATAGGCTAGGAGGAAAATTGGGCAGCTGAGAAAATTTAAAGAGTCACCGAGCAAGTTGGCATGCAAGCTGACTGGAGAAATTCAGGTCTGCTGAGTTGTGTTAAGGGCCCTGATAGGATTGGAAACCATCAATGTATAATGTTAAAGTAAGATTATGAATTGATTTATTTAATTTCTCTAGCAGGCTTTTTTTCTAATTTACCTGAAAATAAATGAAACGATGTATCAGTCTCTCACTATTTACTCTTGCATATGTATATGCATATACAAACTATTGCCCTTGTATTTATTTCTGTGTAATATAATAAGTAGGGTAATAAGGTTTGTGATTCCTATATAGTTTTTATGCATTATGCACTTCATCAATATGAAAACCCTCTTTGTTCCTAATGCTTTATATCGGTGGAGTCCAGAAAGATGAATAACAGATGGCTAGACCAAGGATTAAGGGATGAGTTTGGAGCAGTGTTCCAGGCAGAAACATCTGCCTATGTTTTGAGATAACATGGTGCTTTGGAGAAAATTAAATAAGTCTAGAGTTGGGATATGGAGAAGAGGAGAGGAATGAGGCTTAAGATGTTGCTCTAGAAATAGATAGGAGCCTGGTCATAAAGTTTGAAGACGTTAAGTTTGATCAAACAAGAGTGATCAAACCTGTGCCGAGCTAGGTTTTAAAGCTAGGAAATGAATGGATAGGTTTGGAAAAAATGAGGGTATCACTTTGAGAAACAATCTGAGTTTTACATGTCCTATTTGATTTGAATAATTTTTTTTCCTTCCTATACAGGTAGCAGAGGCAGATTTGAAGAAAACATGCATACACCTACCATAAAGAAAAATTTAAATCACTCATTTTATAATACACACACATATACTCATATATATATTTCAAATTTGCAAATTATATACATTAATCTTCATTTTGTAGTTAACATATTAGTTAATTTTTTATAGTTATCATGCAGTTAACAGTTACCCATATGATTCAATTAGTTTTCAAATATTACTTAATATTTTTAATATTCCATCTTCCATTCAAACAAAAATTTTTATTCCAATTCTTGCTGCTAAAAATAGTGCTGTGCAATTCACAACTGCAAAGATGTGGAAATAACCCAAGTGCCTATCAGTACATGAGTGGATTATTAAAATGTGCTGTATATATACCAAGGAGTTCTACTTAGCCACAAAAAACAATGGTGGTCTAGCACCTCTTGTATTATTCTGGATAGAGCTGGAGCCCATTCTACTAAGTGAAGTATCACAAGAATGGGAAAACAAGCACCACATGTACTCACCATCAAATTGGTATTAACTGATCAACACTTAAGTGCACATATAGTAGTAACATTCACCAGGTGCTGGGCAGGTGGGAGTGGGAAGGAGGGGATGGGTATATACATACTTAATGGGTGCGGTGTGCACCATCTGAGGGGATGGACACACTTGAAGCTCTGACTTGGGTGGGGCAAAGGCAATACATGTAACCTAAACATTTGTACCCCCATAATATGCTGAAATAAAAAAAATAAAAAATAAAAATAGTGCTGCAATGTACACATTTTATAGGTTTTTCCCCTGTTTCTGAGCATTTCATTGGTACAGATGAGAAATTATTAGACTAAAAATATTATCAATATTTTCCAAGACCCTTGATTCACATTACCAAGAAGATTTAGAGAAACATTTCCACCATCAGTCTATGCCTGTATCTCCATGAGCTTACCACACATTTACTAAGCACAAGGATATATTTTCATTAAAATAAAACAACCCTGAATTATTCATTCAATGAGTATTGCATAATGAGGTTCTGTGTGGATCATAGCACTGAGCTAGTTGGGGAGAGACCAAGGAGGATGAGTTACAGTCCCCACCTTTAAGAGACTTACAGTTTAGTTAGAGAATGGGGTAGATTAGGGATTCACAAAAATGTGGTCCCCAGACCAGGAGCATCACATGGAAACTTCTAAGAAATGCAAATTCTCAGACTCCAGCCAAGACCAGCTGAATCAAAAACTCAGAGTGGGGTCAGCAATAAAAAATAAAAAAAACAAAAGTCTTATGTACTTTTTAGGTTAAATGTTACAATTTTATTTTGCATTTCTTTGACAGTTAGTGCTATTAAGCATTTCTCCTTTTGTTTAGTAAATATTCGTCTTTTTCTTTCTTGACTCATCTATTCATATTATTTGCCTGTATTTTTTCCATGGACATGTTAGTCTTCTTTATCATCTTGTAAGAGCTCTTTGTGTATTAAAATATTAACAATTTAATTGTCTATATTTATTATAAATATCTCTGTCTCGTTTGTTACTTGCTATCTATTTTAACTGAGACTTTTTTTGATGCAATGTAACAACTTTTATGCAGTCAAGCCTATTTATGTTTTCCTTTGGTAATACTTTCACAGTTTTTATGTTAAGTAAATGCTAGTGTCTCTAAGATTAAGTTTGAAATATTGACAGTCTGTGCCTCTATCTTTTCATATATTTTACTAGTTAATAGAGAAATGATTGCTGAGCTAATCATTTGTGACTGTTGTGACAGAAGGGAGAAAGAGGAACTGTAAGGATGAGAAGATAAGAAAATGCCTCTCTTAGAGCTGTTATTAATCACTGTCAATATTTCATTAGAATGCATTGCCTAATGTCTGTTTATATAATTTAACTTATTTGAAATAGTCTTTTCCTTCACATATTTTCACTAACTTAATGATCCTCTTAATTTATCATTTCATGTATAATTGCAATTATTATGTAGCTATCTGTGTTGATATCTTTGTTTTTTTTTTATGGAATCCAATAGAAAATGGAAAAGGGTTTAAGAGTATCTTTTTGATGTTCAAGAAATATTTGAGACAAAAATAATCTTAAACAAAATAGTAATATGGTTTGGTACTTGACGTGATTGAATTTAGCATTTATGGCTTGATGTCTCAGACAACTCTTCTAAGAATTCATGTCAAGTTATGTCAATTACTCCTATGTCCATTCAGCAAATATTCATGGTCAACTTCTTTATTTAAACACTAAGAATCAAAGAAGAGAAATTCCATAAACTAGTGGGGGATCATTTGCAATTCCTGTTTTTATAAATAGTAATGCAATTAATATAATTTTCTAAAATTTTCCTTTTTTTGATGTAAAAATCGACTCTTATAATGTTCATATAAAAATTATATGGAGGAACACACATAATGCTAAGGAAGCAAAGCAGAAGGACTAGAAACCCTTATAGCTAACTATCTACATGAACCCTAGAAGGTATCTCAAACTTTATATACCCCAAACAGATCTTTGACCCTTGCTCACCAACCCAACAACACCAAAACAAAACAAACACAACAAAATATCCTGAATTTTGCCCAGATCTCACCATTTCAGTAAATGGCATCATAATTTTCATTGCGGCTCAAGCCATAAACCTAGGCATGCTTGATTCATACTCTATATCCCTGAATTCAACTCTACAGTAAATGTTATGGGTTCTACTTGAAAACATGTCTCAGAACCATCCATTTCTCTATACCTCCAGTGCACTACCCTGATTCAATCAGCTGCATTCTCTCTCCTGGACAGCTACAAAATCTCCTAATTGTTTCCCTTGCTTTGCTCTCCATAAGGAATTCTCTACTCAGTCAAATCATGTCACATTCTTGCTTAAAGCCCTTCAATGGCTTCTAATCGCACTTGGAGTAAAATCTACCCTTATCACCATGACCGCATTGGTTCTGTCTTCTCTGGCCTCATCTCATAGCCCTGATACTGTGCTGCAGTCACACATGCCTTCTGTCTGTTCCTCTATTACAAATTCATGTCTTCATCAGGGTCCTTGTATTGCTGTTTCCTTTCCCCGATCATTCTCCCTCTGACTCTTTGCATGGCTGGCCATTCCTCTTTATTCATATTGGTTTAAAACCTCTATGAAAACCTCTCCATAGAGGTTTTCTCTGATCTAAAGGACTGGCTCCTCCTCCAAATATTGTTTTGCTTTGTTTAGTTTTAGGACTTATCACAATCTGAAGTTATATTCATTATTTATTGTTTACTTGATCATTGATTATATACCTCCTCTGGAACAGAAGCTCCTTGAGGACAGGGACCTCTTTTGTGTTGCTCACTGTTATATTCCCTGTACCTACCAGGAAGCCTGGTATACGGGACACACTCAGCAAATACGAGTGAAATGGATGAATGGACAAGGGCATCTCAGTGAAGACGGAGTAGGAAAGGGTTACACTAGCTGATGCTCAGATGCTCTCCTGAAGGAAGAACAGAAGTTAACCAGGTAGAGAAAGAGAGACATGCGCTCTAGACTATATCAGAGAGTGTGAGAGAACAAGTTTCCTTTGGAGAGTTACAGGAGTTTCGCATGACTGCATGTTGGGGATGGTGGTCATGAACAGGAGTCCAGTGCCAGAACATGAAGGGACTTTTATGCCCTACTGAGTGAGACATGTGGATGTTGTCACGGAGGTAATAAGCCCTGAAGGGTTTTATAAAAGTGAATACCATGACCAGGTTGACAGTGTAATAAGAGTACTCTCCACACAGGGGAATAAACCTGGCACTGGGAGGCAGAGCCCCAGCAGGGTGAGGAGGGGACCCTCACACTGGCAGTATAAGGAGGGTGTCCACATGTGGAGGGCAGCCAGGGCGGAGAGTCCAAGTACTGTAAGGGTGAGAAGGGGAGACACCAGGGGTCTTCCTGGAGTAGGGAGTCGGAGCACATGCAAGGTGAGGAGGCGGGAGGACTGTGCAGTGTGTCTAACCCTGAGCAGGGCGAAGATGGTGTCCACTGAGGGGGCACTGGTGTGGGGTGTTAGAGCCTAACTGAGATGAGGCCAGCGTCCATATTTGGGGATGACCCTAAATGGGAGTCAGGACCTGATGAAATAATTCAATACACTATGGATAATGGAAGCCAGGTTTCTGACTGTCAGAGAATAGAATTACAAATATGGAAATGAATTCTGCCGTGTTTAGACTGAAGTCACATTATCTCTGTGACCTCACGGTTCTCAACATATGTGAACATAGAAATGTAGATGTAAGTGTGTGTGTATTTGTGTATACACACCCACTCCCAAATACACACGTGCATATACATACTGTGCATATATACAAATATTGCCCAGCCCTGACCACTGAGGGAGCCTAGGAACAGTGACATCCCAATAGCAATGAGTATACTTAGTGCCCAAATATTGTCATCTAACTATCATTTTACACTAAAAGAAAATAAAGCTTCTTGTATAAATGGCTGATTTCATATTTGGGATTGGAAAAGTATGTAAGAGATAAACCTAGAATATCTTGATGTTCTAAGCAAGGAAGTGCTCAAAGAATGATGAAGATAAGTTAAAAGGACACAGGAGGGCTCCCTTTGGCAAAACCCTGAATAATTTGATTATGAAAACAAGTAATGATAGTAGTAGAGTATAACTCATTGAATAAAATAAGAAACCATGGGTGTCTACAGATATAAATAAATAAATGAATAAATTGAATGTTTATGAGAAATGGGATATTAATATAGTTTCAAAGTATATCCCCACAAATACTTAGAAATTTCACAGGGGAAAGAGTAATTTTACAGTAGAGAAGCCTGCGAGACACCACCTTACTCAAGTGGTCAAAGTGAACATCATTATGAAAAATCATTATGACAAATCAAAAGCATGTACTACCTGACAGGATGCAATAAGAAAAAGACAGAGTAACTTCTGCATCTTTCTGACAAAGATGCATACCCTAAATCTAATTATGAAGAAACATCAGACAAACCCAAATTGGGGAACATTCTACAATATAGATGACCTGTGATGTTTAAATATATAATGATTTTAAAAGTTAAGACTGAGGAAATTGTTCCAAATTGAAGGAGATTAAAGAGAAATGACAACTAAATGCAATGTATGATTCTGAATGGAATACTTTTACCATAAAAGATATTAGTAGGACAACTGGTGAAATTCGAATGGAGTCTTAAGATTAAATGGAACTAATATATCAAAATTAACGATCTGATTTTGATGGCTGTTTTCTAGTTATAGATAAATATCCTATTTGTAAGAAATAACACGCTCAAGTATTGGGAGCTGATGAGGCATCAGGTCAACAACTTACAAATAGTTGCAGGAAAACAAGACCTTCGTGTTGTATTTCCAATTTTGCTGTGACTCTGTGATTGTTTCAAAATATAATATAATAACAATTAAAAAAAACATGCAGACCACTCTGTGAGAAATGTAGAAGACAAATTAGAGGCAAATGAGAATGACAGCAAGGGAACCATTGTGGGAGCTATTTCAGTAATTTACTCAAAAGAATTAAGACAGTTGCAGTGGGAGCAGGAGAAGAAGAAAGCTTTGGAAGATAACACTCAGGAAACAGAATTGACATGCTTTGGTGGCTAATTAGATCCGGGGAGAGAGGGAAAGGGAGGAGTCTAGGGAAACTCAGATCTCTGGCTTGTGTAACTGAGTAGACAGTAGTGTAATCAGTTGATATAAGGAAGGAAGAACATATTTTTGGAAGCAGATGATGATTTTGGTGTCGGGCAAGTAAGTGTAATGAGTCTTATCTTGCAAACACTCTACGTTACTTGACCAAATGAAATATAGGTTATTAGCTTATTGTGGTGCTAAACTTCTGTTCTCTGGCTCCGTGCCTCCACAAGAAGGAAATCCTATGAAAGTAACATTTTTGGCTTATTCTCCCACCCTTTATTCGTTTATCCCCTAAGGAATTAGAGTTACTCAGCTATCAAATGGCTTCAGAAGGAACTAAGCATGCTCATCACTGCCTCTTCTGGGTTTCTCCTCTTCAGAGACAGCAGGTCAGCATAATGAGTATGTTTTCTGCCTTCTGTGATAAAATCACTATGCAGGTTATCTAACTATGCCAGTGACTGGCGGGGATGTGTGTCTAAATCTAGGACGTAGTTATAGCTAGAACTTTCAGCCTCATAGCTAGAATCATGTTGTCCAAATGGTTCTATCAATAATAATAAAGAGTATAGCATTTGATTTCAATTTGTCCATTCAAATAATAGCTATTGAGCACCAATTATGTACCACTGTTCTAGGTGTTGGGATTGAACATTTCATAAAAGGAAAAAAAAAGGAAGGAAGGAGACAGGAAGAGAGGGAAGGAGATAGAGAATCTATCTCTCAGCTGGTTCTGAATCTGCAAGAGAAAGAAAGCAATGAGGTCAATTTGTCTCCTAAAGCCAAACAATTGTAAAATTTTTTTAATTCCTCATCATGTCTAACACAGTGCTTAAAACAAACTTATTGAAGTGAGTTCAATTAATGTAAAATAGGATGATGCTAAAATAATATTGTCTTATGGGGAAAATTATAGGTCCTTCTAATTGCTTTTTTTCTGGTTTTAGGCATTTAGCACCGTTGATTTAAAACTTGTTTTTTTAACATGGCATAATATACAGATATTTATGTTACCTTTCCTCATACATAAAATGGGAATCCAAATGTTCCTCTCAATCTCACATGGTTTCTCAGAGTACTAAAGTAGACAATGCCTAGCTACTACTCTGTAACATACTAAATAAATGACACATTTATTTCTGTGTCAGGATGCTCCCTTTCTCAACAGTGTGTATTTGTGCAAGATGAGTGGAAAAATCAAACCAAAATGGAATTGCTAGGCTCAGCTATTAAAAAAAGTCTATGAAATGCCCTAGACCATGTTTCCTAAATTACGTTTTATGGATCACTAGTTGTAAAATATATTAATGGGTATACCAGAGTGGTAGTGGAGGAAGGCTCTGAAAAATCATTCGGTGAAGAAGTTGTTTAACCCTGTAAGTCCCCAATATATTTGAAACATTTTTCCAAGAACATCATTTATAGAATGAGTACTCCATAGATATTAGGATATTCCAATTAAGAGAAGAAGGATAGACTATCTGCTTGGGACTTCCTGATTATTAGAATGTCCTATGATGAATTTAGCATAGCATTTAAGTCAAAAGGTTATAAATACCTTATTCTTCCTATCCTGCTCCCTGGACTGTATATCTGCCTGCTATGGTTTGAATATGGTTAGCTCATCCTCACCAAAACTCATGTTGAAATCTGACCCCCCGTGTGGCAGGGGTAGGGAGATGGGGCCTAACGGGAGATGTCTGGGTCATGGGGGAGGACTCCTCATGAATGGCTTCGTGCTAGTCTCATGGTAGTGAATGAGTTCTCGCTCTGGGGAGACTGGATTAGTTCTCCAAGGAGTGGATTAGTTCCCTGGGTTGTTATAAAGCCAGGATGCCCCTCAAGTTTTGCCTCTTTTTACTTGTCAGCTTCCTGGCTTCCCCTTTGACCTTCCAGATGCCAACATCATGCTCCCTGTGCTTCCCGGCCTACAGACCATGAGCTAAATGATGAACCTCTTTTCTTTATAAGATACCCAGTCTCAGGTATTCTAAGCTGCAACCCCGATGCCCCCCTCTGCCACCCACAAACTGGTACTGCTAGAGACCAGGCCACAGAGCCACACACCCCCATCCCTGTCCGTGGAAAAATTGTCTTCCATGAAACTTAGGAAGGGGGGGGAGAGTGGGCACAGCAGGAGGTGAGCAGCAGTGGGGGGAGCGAGTGAAGCTTCATCTATGCAGCTGCCGCCCACTGCTTGCATCATGGCCTGAGCTCTGCCTCCCCCCACCCCACCCCCGTCCATGGAAAACTTGTCTTTCAGTCCCTGGTGCCAAAAAGGTTGGGGACCACTACTATACAGAAACATGAAACAAACAAGATACTGCCACCTCACCTATTTAGCTACTACTCAAATATAAAGGTCAATT
>CAUYRT010077087.1:0-25974 GCA_963574885.1 Lepilemur ruficaudatus
TAATCCTAGCACTCTGGGAGGCCGAGGCGGGCGGATTGCTCAAGGTCAGGAGTTCGAAACCAGCCTGAGCAAGAGCGAGACCCCGTCTCTACTAATAATGGAAATAAATTAATTGGCCAATTTAATATATATAGAAAAAATTAGCCGGGCATGGTGGCACATGCCTGTGGTCCCAGCAAATTGAGAGGCTGTGGGAGTTGGTTTGCTTGTGCCCAGGTTTTTGTGGTTGCTGTGAGCTAGGCTGATGCAACAGAACTATAGCCCAGGCAACAGAGTGACACTCTGTCTCAAAAAAAAAAAAAAAAAAAAGAGTGATAGGTCATGTCAAGTAATATAATGTGATGAAGATGTCAATTTAACTCCTGTGGTCTTCCTCCCAAAGACCCATGTCCCCAGTCTAATCACGAGGGGAAAAAAAGCAGACAAATCCCAGTAGAGGGATACCCTACTACTGGCCAGTACACCTCAAAAATGTTAAGGTTATCAAAAAACAAGGAAAGTCTGAAAAACTATCACAGCTAAAGAGTCTAAAGAGACATGATGACTAAACACAATGTGGTATGCTGGAACAGAAAAGGACAGCAGCGGCGGGGGCGGGAACGTGCCTATAGTCCCAGCTAGGTGGAAGACTGAGGCGCCAGTATGGCATGAGACCAGGAGTTCAAGTCTAACCTGGGCAACATAGCAAGACTGTCTCTAAACAAATAATGATAATAATAAAACTAAAAATTAAAAAATAGTTAAAGGATGGTAGGAAAAGCAAAGGAAATTTGAATTAAGTATGGACTTAACATCATCAGTATCAGTATCAATATTTGTTCATTAATTGTAACAAAAGTACCATACTAATGTAAGTTGTTTTTTGGGAGGTTTCTGTTTGTTTTTGAGACACGGTCTTGCTCTGTTGCCTGGGCCAGAGCACAGTGCTGTCATTATAGCTCACTAAAACTTCAAACTACTAGGCTCAAACAATCCTCCTGCCTCAGCCTCCTAAATAGCTAGTATTACAGGTGCGTGCCACCACACCCAGCTAATTTTTCTATTTTTTGCAGACAGGGTCTCCCTATGTTGCTCAAGCTAGTCTCGAACTCCTGGCCTCAAACAATCTTTCCTCCTTAGTTTCTCAAAGTGCTAGGATTACAGGCATGCGTCACTGCGTACAGCCTGTTTTTTGTTTTTAAAAGACATGGTCTTATTCTGTTGCCCAAGCTGGAGTACAGTGCAAGAACACAGCTCAATGTAGCCTCAAACTCTTGGCCTCAAGCAATCCTCCGACCTAAGCCTCCTAAGTTGTTAAAAATAGGGACGGCCAAGTGAGCACAGTGGCTCAGAGTGCTGTAATCCTAGCACTCTGGGAGACTGAGGCGGGAGGATTGCTCAAGGTCAGGAGTTCGAAACCAGCCTGAGCAAGAGCGAGACTTGGCCGGGCCCGGTGGCTCACGCCTGTAATCCTAGCACTCTGGGAGGCCGAGGCAGGCGGATCGCTCAAGGGCAGGAGTTCGAGACTCAGCCTGAGCAAGAGCGAGATCCCGTCTCTACTAAAAAAAAAAAAAAAAAAAACAGAAAGAAATTAATTGGCCAACTAAAAAAAAAAAAAATCAGCCGAGCATGGTGGTGCATGCCTGTAGTCCCCGCTACTCGGGAGGCTGAGGCAGAAGGATCCCTTGAGCCCAGGAGTTTGAGGTTGCTGTGAGCTAGGCTGATGCCACGGCACTCTACAGCCCGGGCAACAGAGTGAGACTCTGTCTCAAAAAAAAAAAAAAATGATTAAAATGGTGAATTTTATGTTACGTGAATTTTACCTCAATGCAAGGTAATGCAAATTCCTTTTCAGGAACTGGCACCCACAGGCAAATATCTGTGCACACACTGACCGGCCATAGACATGCAAATGCCCAGGTGATCTCAATGTACTGAATATTGGCTGGGCACCTTCTGCCCACTTTGTCTTCTCTTTAAGAGTCTTTGGAGTCAGTGGTTCCCACACTTGGAGTTTCACAAACCTGCACAGTTTCCAAAGACACAGGGACTGGCTGATGTAGAAATGCCACATAAGGGCATTAAGTAGCCACAACTCCTGGCAACCTACCTCCATCTTCTTCAGAAATTAAAGGCATGTTTAATGCCAGCATAGGCATACACTTAGCTTTATTAAATAGTCACGACACTCATTCTTTTTTTGTTGTGGACAGATGAAGCCCACAGGTAGCATCATAGCCATCCTGGGTCCCCAGCAGAGGCCTGGCCTGGAAACTCTTCACAGTAGGAAGTCCCGCCAGTTAAACCTGCGGCCTCAGCCGACTCATCTCTCCATGACCCTAGAACAATCCTCACTGCCTGATATAAACACTTGCTTTGGGCTAGGACCAGAGCTAAGTGCCTTCCCTAACCTAAGAGGCAATCACCCCTTCTCAGTCTCGTTTTACAAGTGAGAGACCTGTGGCTCAGAGAGGTTAAGTGACGTGACCAAGGTCACACAGCTAATTAAGGGATAGAGCAAGAATTTAAACTTGAGTCTGTTTAGCTCCAAAATCACTACCCTCTAATACCTCTCCAAGAAACAGACAGGGATACACAGAACACCATGTAGCGAGTGCACACCTCGCTGTAGTGCGAGGATCATAGGAACAATGTGTTGGACAAGCAGAGCAAACTGTTGGGACCAGGCTCTGGAAGTTTTCAAAGAACTTGGCTTCACACGATGCTTTGGCCCTTGAAATGCACATGAGTAATCCTGTTCCCTGGTTTACCATCCCTCCATTGAAGAAATGTACGATAATAATCATCTATATAGGCTTCACCAAGTTCTGTCCCGAAAAGTATCCAGCCATGAAATATGGAAGATGGAGACATTTATTGGAGAAGATACAAGAAACATTGTACATAGGACAGTGACGCCTGAGTCCCCGTCAAAGTAGTCACCGTGGGACCTCACGCGGTTCTCCCAGCATCTCTTCCACATTCAAAACACTCTGCAGAATCCTGTGTTGGAGTCGCCAGCAGCTGCCTCGTCGTATTTTCTTGAATCTCACCCATGGTCTGAAATCTCTTCCGTTTCAAAGGTGATTTTAGTTTTGGGAAAAGCCAGAAGTCACAGGGTGACACATCTGGGCTGTAAGGGGCCTGAGTCACCTGGGTTATTTGATGTTTCACCAAAAAACTCTGCACGAGAGTTGATGTGGGCATGTTGTCGTGATGAAGCTGCCAATCGCTAGTTGTCCATAGCGGAGGCCGTTTTCATCACACTGAATCTCTCAACTGATGAAGAATATTGAAGTAGTACTCCTTATTCATTGTTTGACCTGGAGGAGCATGCTTGGGATGGACAAAATCTTCCTAACGATTTTATTTATTCATTTATTTTGACACAATAGACTCTCTCAGTTACCCTGGGCTAGAGTGCCGTGGCGTGAGCTTAGTTCACAGCAACCTCAGACTCCTGGGCTGAAGTGATCCTCCTGCCTCAGCCTTCCAAGTAGGTGCTATTACAGGCGCACACCACCACATCCAGCTAATTTTTCTATCTTGAGTAGAGGCGGGGTCTTGCTCTTGCTCAAGCTAGTCTCGAACTCCTGAGCTCAAGCGATCCTCCCACCTCAGCCTCCCAGAGAGGTAGGATTACAGGTGTGAGCCACCACCTTCCCCATTAAAAAACATAGTTAACATGGTCTTGATCTTGCTGTGACTTTGCTGAGGCTTCTTTGGGTGCGAAGAACCAGGCGACTTCCATTGGGACGAATGGGCCTTTGTTTCCGGATCGTAGCCATAAATTATCTCTGGTTATGACCTTCCTGAGGAAATCCGGTGCATCGATAGCAGTTTGAAGAAGTCATTAGCAAATGCAGCACGATGTTCCTTCTGCTCTGGTAGCAGAAGCCACAGTCATTTTGCCATGACACGTTTCGTGCCAAGATCCTGCGTCAAAATCTCGGACACGATAGTTTTTGGAATCCCCAGACGAGCTTCTGCTTGTCATTGATCTTTGTCGATTGCAGCCGGTACACATTCAACATTCTCAGGTGCTCTGCTTGTTGCAGGCCTTCCAGAACGTGGCTCACTTTCAGCAGATGCTTGACCATCTTTGAAGCGTTTGGGCCACACTTTTATTTGCTCTGCCCTCATTGCATCGTCCCCAAAAGCCTTCTGAATCACCCGAATAATTTCCACAGAGGAATGTTCAAGCTTAACCCAAAATCTGATGCAGATTTGTTGCCCTACACGCTCGGTCATATTGAATGCGATCCACACAGCTCACGCGCTCACTCAACAGCGTCTAGCGCCCCACTGACTAGCACGGTGACGTTGTCATTGTTCACACCTGTGCATCCCAGGCCACTCGCCTTGGCTGCCAGGTCACATCGATGTCACGCCAACCATTCTCGTTATATTAACAATGGCTGGATACTTTCCCAACAGACCTCATATATCAGCACTGGCCAACCGAAATTTCTGTGATGATGGAAATGATTTCTACCTGCACTGTCTATCAGACTAGTCACAGGTGGCTACTGTGTACTTAAAAGGTGGCTACTGTAACTGAGGGACTGAACTTTAAACTCTGTTTGTTTTGAAACAGGGCTTTGCTCTGTCACCTGGGCTAGAGTGCAGTGGTGTCGTCATGGCTCACTGTAGCCTCCAACTCCTGGCCTCAAGCGATCCTCCTGCCTCAGTCTCCAGAATAGCTGGGACTTCAGGGGCCCGCCACCATGCCCAGCAAATTCTTTTTCATTTTCTTAGAGGCAAGTTCTTGCTATGTCACCCAGGCTGGTCTAGCCCGGTTTATTTATAGCCTTAAGTATGATAATCCACTGATAAGAAAATATTGATGCAGTTGATTATTGGGTGTGGCCTCAAAATATGCACCAAATCACCTTTCTAAAATCTGAAAATTTCTGAATTTTGAATCACCTCTGGCCCCTAGAGTTGTGAATAGGGGATTATGAGCCCGTAGTAGGGGAGATACGATAGAGCCATGAGATGATACGGCCATGGTCAGAGCCAGGACTTGCTGGGTGCAGGAGCGGGGAGACCTGTGGTCTGCAGGAGCCATAGAGGTGAGAGGGAAGGAAAACAAAGGACCTGCCAGAGAGGCCTTTGCTGTGGCATAAACCGGCTTTGGCTGATTTAAGCAGCAAGGAAACTTGTTGGAAGGATATTGGGTTAGTCCCAAGGCATTGGTAGGTGCAAGAACTAAGCACAGAGGCCTTGGGGCCAAGAAACTGCCCAAATCACCCATAGAACTGGTCAGGTAAGAAAGAGCTGAGCCCTGCAGGCACAGCCGGCACTGCCAGTCCTGACCCACACTGGCACTCCCAGCCCGGCCGCTGCTGCCCCAGCACCCGAGCGCCGGCCCTCCATCCCTGCGAAGTCTGCCCGTCTATATTTATATCTATTTATTTATCTGTCTATATTTACACATCTGACAAGACAACTTTTTCCACTTAGCTCTTTCTTTGCAAAGTTGACTTTGCTCTTTGTGGACCTTGATTCTTCCATATATAATTTAGAACAAGTTTGTTGAATTTCTCCCAAAATAAAATCCATCCATGGCTCATGCCCGTAATCCTTGCACTCTGGGAGGGCGAAGCAGGAGGATCGCTTGAGGCCAAGAATTTGAGAACAGTCTGAGCAAGATTGAGACCCCATCTCTTCCAAAAAAAAAATAATAATAATATAGAAAAATTAGCCAGGTGTGGTGGCGCGTGCCTGTAGTCCCAGCTACTCTGGGGGCTGAGGCAGGAGGTTCGCTTGAGCCCAGGAGTTTGAGGTTGCAGTAAGCTATGATTCTGCCACTGCACTCTAGCCCAGGCAACAGAATAAGATCTTGTCTTCAAAAAAAAAAAAAATTCACTTACACTTTTGCTTGAGGGTGTACTGAAATCGTAGATTAATTTAAGGAGAACCGGTAACGTTATGACATAAAGTTGCCCCAGCAATGAGTGTGGGATAGGTACCTATTTATGTCTTCTTTTATGCCCCTTAATAAAAATTTTAAACTTTTACCTCAGGAATCTTTTGCATTCCTTAAGTTAATTTCTAGATACTTTTAATGTAAATTTCAGCAGTTTTATTCCTTTTAATTTTGAAACAATCTCAAACACAGAAGAGCTGCAAGAACAATATAAAATTTTTTTTTTCCTGAACCATTTGAGTATAAGTTGCCAGCCTGATGTCCCATCATCCCTCCCCGGACAACTTTGTACGATATTCATACAAACAAGCAAAGTCTCCTACAGAGCCACAATATAACTACCAAAGTCGGGAAATTAACATCGATACACTATATCATCTCATCCTCAGACTTCCTTCACATTTCAATAATTGTCCCGCTAATGTTCTTTATGGCAAAAAAAAACAAACCCCAATTTTGTTCTAATCACATGTTGCATTTGGTTTTCACATTTGAATGAAAACCAGTTTAGTTTCCAACAGTTCTTTAGTTTGGAACAGTTCTTTAATCTTTCTTTGATTTGTATGACCTTGACATTTTCGAAGATCACAGGCAAGTTATTTTACAGAACGTCCCTCTGTTTAGGTTTGTCTGATATTTCCTCATGTTTATATTCCAGTTATGCATCTGTGGTAGAAATGTCACAGAAGTGAGCTGTGTCCTTGTTGCATCTTACCAGATGACACATAATTTCAATCTGTCCAGTTGCTGATGGTGTTTACTCTGGTACCTTGATTAATTACCTGCCAGGTTTTGCCACTGTAAAGTTACTTTTTTTTTCCCTTTTGTAATTAAAAGTATGTTGCAGAATGGCTCTTTCAAATTATGTAAATATTCCATTCTTATCAAACTGCTATATGGACTCACAGTTTTCTCTTTAATTCATTCTGTTATCATTATTAATTTTTCTTTCAAATTCTCCCATTTGTTTGTCCAAGTAGAGCCCTTCCAAGTTGGATGTGTCCTTTTGATACATCCCCATCATTCTTTGAGCACTTCCGTGCTTTTTTGAATGACTAGATTACCTATGCTCATCTTCTACTTCCTCTGCCCCAATCCCAGAACCAGCCATTTGCCCAGGGAGCCCATGTTCCTTGTAGTGGAGAAGGGCATTTAGAAGCCAATATCTGAGTCCTAGGTGTGCTCATGGCCATTGGAATATCACTGCCCTCAGGCCCTTTCAGTGGATAGAGCTGGGAAATAAACATCACTGTCCTCACCCCACGTGGGCTCCAGCATCTTCTGCCAGGCTCCCCTCATGCTGGAAGCCCTCCTCACCCCACGTGAGCCCCAATATCTCACACAGGCTGCCTTGTGTGTTCCCCACTAATGGCATTAGGACTGAATTTTTCAGGAGGGAAAAGAGGGAAAAGGAAGAGGAAGCAAGTTTCTAGATACTTTAATATTTTATTTTCCTTTATATTTTCTAGTTGGTTATGGCTGGTATAGAAAATGCTATTAATTTTTATAGGTAGATATTTTATTTGGTAAATAGTGCATTGCCTTTTCTTTGTAGGTGATTATATAAATCTGCAAGTAATGACCATTTCACCTCTTATCCTCCTATTCTTACACTTCTTTTCCTTTTCTTTATAATGTCAGCAGGAACCCCAGGGCTAAGTTGAATAGTGTCTGTGATATCAGGCATCCTTGAGTTGTTTCTGATCTTAGAGGTATGAGACTTGTCCTATAAGAAGGTATTGGTTCTAAAATTTTGGCATATAATTTTTATCAAGTTTTATAAGTTCTTTTCCTAGTTTGCTGATGATTTTTAAAAATCAAAATTATTGAACACATCAAAAGCCTTTTGTGTATATGTGTGCCTACGATGAAGCAATCACATGATCTTTCTTCTTTAGTATATTAATTAACACAGAAAGTTTAATGGGTGAATTTTCTGATAGTTAATTCTCCTTTCTTATCTGGGATAAACTCTATTTATCCCATTTGGCTGTGAGTTAAAACAAACAAACAAAAAAACAAACAGGATTCAGTTAGCCAATATTTTATTTAAGATTTTCATCTTATGTTTATAGGTGAAATGAACCTGTAATTTTTCTCCCCTTTTTTCCTGATCTCCCAGCTTTACAGTTTATACATTTGATACCCAGAGAGAGGGATGGGCTTGGCAAAGATCACACAGAGAGTTAGTGACAGAGAGTTAGTGATTTTCTGCTCTGAAGGAGACCCTTCTTGGGGCATCACTCCCCTGGGCTCCTTTGCCAGGCAGAAGTGCCCGGGCCACTGTGTGGTTATCTGTGTTCAACGCTGCCAATCAGGGAAAAGAACACTGGGGATGGGGGCAGGGGACCCCGTGGAGGGGGCTGGGGGTTGCTGGTAGAGGGGAGTTGTCTGGAGTTCAAGTCCTTGCTTTGCCACAGGACTTAGTTAGCCTTCACGGCCTCAAGCATTGTTTTCCTCCTCCAGTAAATGGGGACACAGGAGCAGGCAGCCCAGAGGACTGTTCTAGCCCTGAGGACTGAGGCCTCTGTGATGCTCAGACACTCTCCAGGTTGTTCAGGCCGAGCTTCAGAGACACAAACAGAACCTGGTGAAGAGGGGAAGTCCTGGGTGGGAGTGCCCCGTCCACACCGCAGCCAGGGCCAGGAGTTTGCAATTCCAGCCGTGGCCGTGCTTGCAGCCTTGTGCTCTGGGTTCTGAGTCCTCTGAGACAGCAGGCAGGGGCCTGAGGGGCCTGGGAGAAGGAGGAGGAGGAAGAAGAGGCTTCCTTACTACCTACTGGCAGGAAAGTCAAGCCTGTGGGTGACTGGCCCACCCCGGGTCCTCCCTGGCCCTCCAGAGACCTTGTACTGGACAGAGGAAGGCGTGAGGCCGCTGAGCCTGGCTCCGGGATGTTGTCAGTTTGCTTCAGGGACCCTGACTTTCCTAGGGACCAGATTGGTGACCCCTCCCCCTCTCCTCAGGTCCCCACCCTGCTTCTCTGCCCCAGCTCGCTGCTGCCAGCTCTGCTTTCTACCTCCTAGCCGTCAAAGCTCGGTCACTCGCCCACCCCCACTCCCAAATCCCAGCCTGAACTCTGCCCTTCCAAACCCAGCACAAGTCCCTCTCCCCTCCCCAGGCCTCCCTTACCCAAGCAAGGCTCCTTCCTCACCTGGCCCTGGCTCTTCGTCCCCTTCTGCCCAGACCTCCCTGCTCACCGCGGGGGGTCTGGGGAATCGCTGGGATCAACCGGCCTGTGTGTTTCCCTCTGGGCTCAGCCGAGGCTGCTGCTCTCTGCCTCGAAGCTGTTCCTGCCTATTCCCAGACACTCCTTGGGCCCCACTGGCTGCTGCCTGGCCCGCCGGAGCCCTGTTCCCCACCCTTCTGTTCCCCACCCTTCTGGGGTTCCACTGCTGGCCCCGGCTCCCTTCCCGGCCCGACCATTGCTCCTTGGGTACCACAGCCTGAAGGCTGTGTCAAGTGCTTCTCTGGATGGACAGCTGCTGTCCCCTGCTGGTTAGTTTGTTATAAACCATCAACAGTCTTCCAGGCCCGGGATGCCAACCGTGTGCCCCTGTCTTATCACAGCTGTAAGCACTTAACACGCTGCTTCTAACTGAATCTTCACAACAATTTTATCAGGTAGGTTCTGTGGTTGACCCATTTTACAGATTGGAAACTAAGGCACTGCGATGGCAAGTCACTTAACTAAGGGGTACAGTCGGGTTTGAACCCAGCACAATTAGTAAAGGGAATGATGGCAGCTGGCATTCTCCCAACTCCTCCTTAGGGTTCGGAGCCGCAGTAGGCTCGTCAAACGCGTGGCCTCCTTAAACCTCCTCTCCCCTTTCCACACCCGAGAAGCACAGCTGCATCCGCCCCACAACCCTTCCGCAAACACAGCCCGCATGGCCCCCGCCACTCTCAGCGGGGCCCTCATGCGGGCGCCCCTCGGGCCGCCAGCAAAATGCTCACAACTACCCCCACCTGTGTCCTTCCCCAACACCCCCACCTGACCCCCCCCACCCCGCTGCTGCGGGCTAGTCTGCACCCCAGTCCTCTGAGTCCCTTTCCTTCCCGCCTTCAGCTAATTATCCCTCTGTCTCCAGCACGCTCCACGCCACCCTCGCACTGTCCCCTGGTCTCCGAAGGACGGCCCTGCTCCAGAGGGTGAGCCCTCTGTCCCCTCCCACAGCTGCCGTGTTGTGTGCTCCGGTGTGTGACAATTTGCTGCCGTGGGCCTCACTCGCTGCGGTGTAAACTCCTGGAGGAGAACCGGGGCCGTTTTCTCACTGTGAACTCCGCACCGGTGCAGAGCTGGCTCGTGGGAGGTTCCCAGGACACACTCATCGAAGGGGTGGACGGAACAGAGGGAAAGGAATTATTCTCCCTGTGTTAAAAGGAAGACCACAGAGGCCCAGCATGTGAAGGGACTTGCCCGACATCCCCCAGCAAGTCAGTGGAGCTGCAGGGACCCCACCCGGCCCGCAGAGCCTGGGCGCGGTGCTTCTTTTCCGCCCCTGGCTGCCGGGAGCTGCTGGGATGTGTCTGGTGCTTTGCACACATGAGATCACTGGAATGCACCGCAACTCCGAGAGGGAAGAGATATTCTCCCCGTGTGGCAGATAAGTGGGCCGACTCAGGCTCACTCTGGTCACCGTCCTTACCCAAGTCCCTGGACTGACAGGGTGCACACTGGATTCGAGCCCAGGCGTCTCTCTCTGTTCTTCCTACTACGACTAACCTTAGTCACACATTTTTAGTGAGCACCTACTGAGTGCCAGGCACTATGCATCAGCAGACACATCCCCGCCCTCCTGGCTCCCACATCACTGCAAGATGAAAAAGGAAACTAACGCAGGGACCAGCACAGTAATAATTAGAAGTCTGTGATCAGACTCGGAAACTTAGCAAAGTGTCCCAGGGCTCCTTCCCTGGCATTCCCCTGTCTACAGGTTTCTGGAATTTTCTTCTGCCCCTAGCCCTTCACCAGGATGTCCCTAGTGCTCTGATGTTGGCCAGTTCTCCAGGCTGCCCCCTTGACCGCATTCCCAGGTCCTTCCTCCAGATCACCACCAGAGGACAGCCGTGCTCCGTGGCAGGTGGCGTTTCCACCAGCATCGCACGCCGGGGTGGGGAGAGAGGAGGAGAGATGCAGAAGCGGGGAGGGGGGGGTGGAGACTAACGGGTGACCCAGGCTCCCCAGATGGAGCGTCTAAGGGAATCGGCTCTGTCCAGGCCTACGGCAGAGTTGCTCGCTTGCTTTTCCTCCCTGTCTTCCTCCTACTTTATCTTCTCCTTCATTCAATAAACTTTTAAAACAGCTTTATTGTGGAATAATTTATGTATCATTAAAGTTCACCCAGTTAAAGTATACAATACAGTGATTTCTAGTATATTTACAGAGTTGTGCAACCATTACTGTAACCGGATTTCAGAACATTTTCATCCCCAAAAGATACCTTGGACCCATCGGCAGTCACTCCCCAGCCCCAGGCAGGACTAATACACTTCCTGTCTCTCTAGATTTGCCTGTTCTGACATTTCCTACAAATGCACTAACATAAAACATGATCTTTTGTGTCTGGCTTCTTTCACTTAGCATAAGTGTTTTCAAGGTTCATCCATGTTGTGATATGTATCCGTATTCCATTCCTTTTTCTTTATTTCTTTAGAGGTGGAGTCTTGCTCTGTTGCCCAGGCTGGAGTGCAGTGGCTCCATCGTAGCTCACTGCAACCTTGAATTCCTGGGCTCAAGAAATCCTCTTGCCTTAGCCTCCTGAGCAGCAGGTCCACACCACAACGCCTGGCTGATTTTATTTTTAAAAATTATTTTTTGTACAGACAGGGTTTTGTTATGTTGCCCAAGTTGGCCTCGAGTGATCCTCCTGCCTGGGGCTTCCCAAAGTGCTGGAACTATAGGCGTGAGCCACCACACCCAGCCTCATTCCTTTTCAGGACTGAATAACGTTCCTTTGTACGGATAGACTGCGTTTTGTCTACCTCTTAATCGGTTGATAGACATTTGGGTTGTTTCCACTTTTTGGCCATTATAAATAATCCTGCTATGAACATTTGTGCACAAGTTTTTTAAATACAGATGTAATTCACATACCATAAAATTCACTCTTTTAAAGAAATGTGACTACTCTCATCCTTTCAGTGAACCAAGCCAGTGGTTCTTGGCATATTCACAAAGTTGTGAATATATTAATCATCGCCACTGTCTAATCCCAGAACAATCTCATCATCCCCCCCAAAATTTATGCTCCTTAGCAGTCACTTCCCACCCCATACCCCCCCACCCCAGCTCCTGGTAACCATGGATCTACTTTCTGTCTGTATGTATTTGCCTGTTCTGCACATTTCATATAAAAGAAATCATACAGTATGTGGTCTTTATGTCTGCCTTCTTTTACTTAGTATAATGATGTTTAGGTTTGTCTGGTCATAGCATGTATCAGTACTTCCTTCCTGGCCAGGCACGGTGGCTCACGCCTGTAATCCTAGCACTCTGGGATGTCGAGGCGAAAGAATCACTTGAGTTCATGAGCTCAAGAGCAGCCTGAGCAAGAGCAAGACCCTGTCTCTACTAAAAAAATAAAAAAACCCACAAAAATTAGCTGGCCTTGGTGGCGCACGCCTATAGTCCCAGCTACTCGGGAGGCTGAGGCAGGAGGATCACTTGAGCCCAGGAGTTTATGGTTGCAGTGAGCTATGATGACACCACTGCACTCTAGCCCAGTGACAGAGCGAGACTCTGTCTTAAAAAAAAAAAAAAAAATTCATTCCTTTCTGTCGCTGAATAATAACACATTGTAATGATACACATCATTTTATTTTTATATCGGTTAGCTGATAGACATTGGGGTTGTTTCTACTTTTTGGCTATGCTGAATAGTGCTGCTGTGAACATTCATGAACAAGTTTTTGTGTAACTATGTTTTCATTTCTCTTGGGGATGCACCTGGGAGCAGAGTTGCTGTATCACATGGTATCTCTTCATTCGACTCTTTGAGGAGCTGTGTATTAATTACTAAGTGAAAGAAGGAATCTGCAAAGGCTACACGCTGTGTGATTCCAAGTGTGTGACCTGCTGGAAAAGGCAGAACACGGAGACAGTGAAAAGATCAGTGGGTGCAGGCGTTGGGAGAGGGAGGGGTGAAGAGGTGGAGCGCAGAGGGTTTTTAGAGCAGTGAAAATACTCTGTATGACACTTTTATGATGGACACATGTCATTGTACACTTGTCCAACGCCATAGGATGTACAGCACCGAGTGTGAACCCTAAAGTAAACTATGGACTCGGGGTGACAGTGATGTGTCAACGGCTCATCAGTTCCAGCGAGGTAAGCAGTCTGGTGTGGGGTGTTGGTAACGGGGACAGCTGTGCATGTGTGGGGACACGGGGTCTACGGGGACCCTGCATCTTCCTCTTGGTTTTGCTGTGAACCTAAAACCGCTCTAAAATAATGAAGTCTTTAAAAAACGAATCTCCGTCTTGCTTCATGAGGAGGAGACAGAGCAGGACACCCAGGAGGGGCTCATTGCCACCGCGCAGGCGAGGGTGGCGGAGGCTGGGGATGCAGCGGTCGGGGCTGCACATACCCTGGAGGTAGAGCACAGGGCTGGATGTGAGGGCCGCCGGGGAGAGAGGCACCTCCTTCCCTCTGGCCCCTCATTTGCAAACGTGCTGTGTTGACCCACCGGCCCTTCTGGGACCAGGACAGATACATCTCTGCCTTCAGCCTGGAGACCCAGGAACTCTCCTCCGACAGGAAGTTTGAGAGTGGCGGCCAGTCTTTGTCAAGCTCTCCTGGCATCCTAGGTCCCGCCCCTGGCACTGTGGGGGCTCAAAGAACGCCCGCGTCCCTGGCCTCAGAAGCCCAAGCCTCGTGCCCTGCTGTAATCTGGCTCCTGCCAGCCACGCAAGACCTGTGCCCGGCTCATGTCCCACCAGAGCCCCCGCACTCGGAGCCTTTCAGTGGGTCCCTGTGGCCCTAGCAGCGTTTCCCAAACTGGAGCATTCTACAAACAGGCTCGCCAAAAGGAAAAAGATTCTTCTGGCCAAACAGTGATGACTCAAATGATCTTTATTATACTGTTCCTAAAACATAAAGCAGGGTACAAACTTCTTGGGATCCTACACAACCATAGAACCAAATTAAATACAAACACAACTACAAATCCAACGACATGGAGGTGAACGGCATGCATTTAATGTGGTGGATGATGTCATTTTGCAGACTCAAGATCAGCCCCTTGGAATTATGCGCATTTTCCAGGCTGTGCCCGTGTGCTGCTGTGTGCTTGGCTTTTGTTTTGCCCTGGGAGCGCCTGCGCTGCTGTGTGTGCTGACTCAGTTGGCCACTTGTTTTCCCACGCCGGTGAGGGGAAGCCGCTCAGAGGGCTTGGCCTCCCTCGCTGTGGGCCTATATACCTATTCCTCTCTTTTAAGCCCGGGACTGTCGTAAGGACCTTCCTAGTCCCCCTTCTACCTCTGGAAATTCCAATTCTCCCTTTATCAAACAATGCACATCAAATATAATTTTTTTTGCTATAAAAAGGAATTCATTTTTATAATTTTGCAACTGAAATTATTTCAATTAACAAGGTGGGTGTCGGTGTGCGCATGTGTTATTTTGGTGGTGGTGGTTGTTACTTTAGAGTCATTAAAATTCTTTTTTTCAGGGCTGAGACATCTTTCAGGGCCTTGGAATTCTCCCAGGCCCAAAGACTGAGCTCAGGAGGGTGGGGAAGGAACCCACCAAGCCGAGACCTGTTTCTTTCTTTCCTCACCAGCCCGAGACAATTAGCGTGGGGCAGCTGGCACCAACCTGACCCCAGGCACAGACCAGCTTGGGCGCTGAAATGGGGTTGGCAGCTCCGGGTTTCAAGGTTGGGTCACTCAGAGAAGTCGGCCTATGCTTATACTCATTTTTAGAGGATCACTAAAATAAAAGCCCCAAATTATAAAAATCCTGATGGAACCAGATTCTTGGGAACATGCCTGAGGCTCCCCAGAGGCCGTGGACTCAGTTTGAGGCCCAACAGCCTTCAAGGTCAAGTTGCAGCTCCCTGGCCTGATTCTTGAGTCAGCACATTGTGTGGATGGCGTCCCTTGCCAGCGGTTTCTCTTCCCATCCTTGTCCTGTCTGGTACCCAATGTGCTGGCAGCTGCTCCTCAGCAAGGTTCTTGCCCTGCTGTTGTCTCCACCTGGAATGCCCCCCGCCTTCAGTCTTTTAGATTGTTTTTTTAAGTGCTAAAACATTGCACGTGTCATACATGTTCACTACAGGAAAACAAAAAGTAGTCAGTAATCTCATCACGCAGGAATAATCATGATTAACTGATGACGTGCTATAGTCTCTTTAAATTACAGTTTTCCCATGCATATGCTTATCTTAACAAGATGTAATAAATGCCGTTTTTCAGCTGAAGCACTGTAAGCAAACACAAATGTAGAGAATGCTGTAACATATGCTCAGGCTCACAACCGAGTTTCGACAAATCCTAACATTTTGAGCATATTTGCTTCAGCTGGTTTTTTAAAACGATCAGATATGGTTGAAGCCCCCTGGATGTCCCTTTGCTGTCTCTCCCCTGTCCTCCTTCACAGAGTCAATCTCTCTCACAGGTTTGGGGTTACCGTTCCCATCTGTGCACCGGAGATTGAATGGTACGGTTTTGCACAAATCCTCCTGCAACTTGATTTTCGGGTTTGACATTATGTTCTGGAGAGGTGTTCTCTTTCATCCATGTCGCCCTAGCTTGTTCATTTATATTGCCGTTCACGATTCTGTGTGACAAATAGACCAGTATCTACCCTAATGGAATGAGAACGTATGTCCACAGAGAGTCTTGTATGCAAATATTGACAGCAGCATACTCCAATAGACAAAAACTGGAAGCAAATAAAAAAATCAAACTAAATTAAAAAATTATCCGGACGTGGTAGCACGTGGCCTGTAGTCCCAGCTACTTGGGAGACTGAGGCAGGGGAATCGTTGGGCCCAGGAGTTCAAGGCTGCAGTGAGCTTTGATTGTGCCTTTGCATTCCAGCCTGGGGGACAGTGAGACCCCCATCTCTTAAAAAAAAAAAAAAATTCCAGGCCAGGCGCGGTGGCTCATGCCTGTAATCCTAGCACTCTGGGAGGCCAAGGTGGGTGGATAGCTCAAGGTCAGGAGTTCGAGACCAGCCTGAGCAAGAGCGAGACCCTGTCTCTACTATAAATAGAAAGAAATTAATTGGACAACTAAAAATATATGTAAAAAGTTAGCCGGGCATGGTGGCGCATGCCTGTAGTCCCAGCTACTCGGGAGGCTGAGGCAGAAGGATCCCTTGAGCCCAGGAGTTTGAGGTTGCTGTGAGCTAGGCTGATGCCACGGCACTCTACAGCCCAGGCAACTGAGTGAGACTCTGTCTCAAAAAAAAAAAAAAAATTCCAAAAGGTAACTGGATAAAGCAAATGTGGTCCATCCATCCAGGGAAATACCCTCCGCAATAAAAAGAAACAAATTTCTGGTACCTGGATGAAGCTCAAAGACTTCATGTTCAGTGAAAGAAGCCAGAGGCAGGAGACCACATAATGTAGGATTCTGTTTATGCAAAATTTCTAGAAAAGGCAAACCTAGAGAGACAGAAAGCAGATGGGTGATTGCCTGGGGCTGAGAGCGAAAGCAGGGATTAACTGAAAATGAGTACAGGGGATCTTTCGGGGGTGATGAAATTGTCCTAGCACTGGACTGTAGTGACGGTTACACAATCGTGTGCACTTACTAAAAATCACTGAATTACACACTTAAAAGGGGTGAACATAATGGCATGTGAGTTATACCTCAATAAAGAGACATGACAAAACAAAAAAGACATGATTCCTACACTTGCAGGCTTTCTAATCTAATCGGGGACGTGGGCAACAGACAATCAGGCGACCAAGTGGAGAATTGGAAATTCTCATAAGTACAATGAAGGAAGTGGGGTGGGTGCAGCAACAGAGAAGAGAAGGGGACCTCCCAAAGAGGGTGGCCAAGGAAGCCCTTTCTGGAGGGTGACATTTGGGACAGGTGTTTGTAAAAAGGCCTGCTTGTGCCTTGAGTTGGCATCAGCCCCCCACCAGTGTGTTCCTGCGGCCAGTGCCAGCATCCCCGTCACACACAAGCAGGCCGGCGTGCCCACACCGGCCCGCCCCTGCACAGTGGACAGTGGAAGTGTCTGGGCGTGTGTTAGGCAGGGAGTCAGGCAAGGTGTGGGAGGTGTGGGTGACTTCATGCTGCCCCAACCCCTGCTGCACAAATTATGTGAGTCACGGGCCAGGGATGGCTGCGGGACCTCTAGGCCGGGCCTCGCCCAGGTTGTCAGGAGAGCCACAGGCTCCAAGCGGACCTGCCCGCCCACCCGCCCCTCCTCTCCCTGTCGAAGACCGAAGACCATCCCCTCCTCCTCATGGCCTGCAGTTCTGGAGGGCAGACCTGGATTCAAACGCCCGCCATGCCGTTTCCTCGCCGCGTGACCTCAGACTTCACCCAGCCTCGCTCTCCTCTTCTGCTGAACCGGGACGCTGATGTATGGGGAACAGCAGATCTGGGATCAGAACAAATGTCTGCTTGGCTCCACCGCCCTGCCTTTCCGTCATGCCTGGTCGAGGGGCTCCTTGCAACAGGCCTCACCGAGGGGCTAGTTCTGTGCTCTCAGCTCTATCCATGCATCCAGGTCACCTGGGAGTTTTATAAACTCTGGGGCCCACCCTCCAGAGATTTGGGTTTAATTGACCTAAGATAGGATCGAGGCAGCAGTACCATTTAAAATAACTTTTACTTATTTATTAGAGATGGGGGTCTCACTATATTGCCCAGATTGGCCTCAAACTCCTGAGCTCAAAGGATCCTCCTGCCCCAGCCTCCCGAGTTGCTGGGACTGCAGGTGTGGGCCACTGCACTCAGTCAGGCCTTAGTAACTTTTAAAAGGTCCCCAGACGATACAAATGAACAGCTAGGGTTGAGAATTGCTGATCCAACACCTTCATTTTACAAACGAGGAGACTGAGGCCCAAAGATTCTGAGTAACTTTCTCCATACCCAAGGCCCCCACTCATACGCAGCTGTAGCTGGAGTCTTTGAACTCCCTCCACGTGAAAGAACTGCTGTGATGATGCAGAAAGCCACAGGGAAGAGTAGGAGCTTTAAAATCAGACAGAGGTGGGTTCAAATCCTGCCTTGCCACTTACAGTCTGTGTGACCTGGGGTAAATCACCCCTCTGACCCTCAGAATCTTCATCTATTAAATAGCAGTCATATGAGGGCTCAATGGGATAGCGTATGCAGAGCAGAAGTGCTCATTAAATAGGCCCCACGTGTTAGAATAGACCTTCGGGAGAGTTTAATAGACATTTACGGAGCACCAACTACGTGCCAGCCCCTGTTTCAGGGGGCAGGGCTGAAGAATTGGGCTCAGGCAGCGGAGACAACAGATTGAGCAGAGCAAGCAACCTGGGCAAGGCAGAGTAGCAGGCGCTGCGATAGTGGTAAGGCAGGGGGCTGTGGGAGCACAGGTGGGGAAGCCCAAGTCAGGCCTGGGAGATGAGGAAGGCTCCCTGGAGGAGGTGATGTTCTGGACTGAGTACTAACAAGTGAGTTAGGCGTTAGGTAGGTGAAGAGGTGGGGGAAGGGTATCCAGGGGGAGGGAACAGCTTGAGCAAAGGCTCTGAGGCCAGAGACAGGAGCTTGGCCAATCTCACCTTCTGCCGCTTGACCTGCAGGCTTGAGACGTGGCTGGGAGCGCAGGGGCAGGAGTGGCCGTCACGAGGGCCTGGTTCCTAGTACCCTAGATCTGGGGAATGAACATTTATGGAGTAACTACTTTGTGCTTAATCTTTTGCATTTGCAAATACACCTAATCTTCAAAACAACCCTTCAGGGTGGGTGACATCACTCCCATTTTAGAGACGGAGTTCGGAGAAGTAAAGAGACTTGCCCCGGCTCGCTTGGCTGAGGCCAGAATCGAATCAAGGACTCCAGCGTGGAAGCTCATCCTCTGGTCTTGCTATTTCATGCCCTGGTCCCTGGCCCTAGTCACAGGGGGTGTTTTTGTGGGTCTGGCCTACCCACCAGCCTGGCGGAAGCCCTGAGTTTTCACCCTTGGCTCTGGCTGGCCGGGCAGCCCCTGTGGACTTCCCATATCCTTGAGTCACTGGAGCTGAACAGCCTGGTTCTGCTTCAAGGGCACCTGGCTCGATGCCTTTCCCCTGCCCTCACCTGCACCGCCCCCATCCCAATGTCCCCCAGGAGGGGGACATAGCATCTGGCCTGGGATTGCCAGACTTAGCTTTGCCCTTGAACCCAACTCCCTGGGAAAACTCCCGAGAACATGAATATTCAGGCTTAGGAGAAAAGTGAGGCTCTTCCCTGAGCGACAAGACCTGGCCAGGCTCTCCCAGCCCTCCAGCCTCAGCTTACCCACAGTCCTCACACTCTAGGCACTGTAGCCTTTCTTCCCATCCCCCCTTGTCCCCTTCCATGTCTGGGTCTTCCCACTGCCTGGAGCACTCTTCTCTTCTCTCTTAGCCTGGGCAACTCCGCTCTTCACACTCTTTAGCTCCCCTGACCTCCTTTCCAGGTTGAATATCTCTAGCTCCAAGCACCTCTCCCTCACGTGAACAATCATGGTTGCTATGTTGGTCTTGACATCTTCTCCCTCGTATCTGCCCCACCTTCCCTGACCTTGGTGCAAGCTAGCAACCAACAAATCCACATTATGAAATGTTTTTTTTCATAATCAAAATTCACAAAAATGCAATGAGGTAGCTGCTCAGTGTTAAGCAAACATTATAAAACATTGGTCTAAAAAGACAGATTGAAAGCTGTTAGAAAGAGATAGGGAGAAATCTGTCAGGTGCCTGGACTCAATTTGTCACTGAGGTTGAATATGTAACTCACCTAACAGCCTCACCTAACTGCTTCCTAGCAGCCAAGGCAAAAGGGGAAATATACTGGGTTATAGTAGTCTGGTTCTGGAAGGACTTGGTGCCTTGAAATCAACACATCTTACTCCCTCAACTGGGAGGGGCTGTATATAAAAGAGCTGCTATTGGCAGCACAGGCATTTGAGGGAATGGTTTTCCCCTCTCGCTGCACTTCTGTCCCCTCTGTGGTCTCCCTGTGCTCATCCTAGCTAATTCTCAGGCATCTCTTACACTTCATTGCTCCAGCCTGGCCCACTTTCTCAGATATGTCCCCCTGGTTCTGGACTCTCAGCAAAAGAAGTGAGTCTCCCACCAGCAGAGATGTTCAAACTTGGGCCAGGTGACCCGTGTCGGGGAAACTGCAGCGGAGATTCAGAAACTCAAACAGGGGCTGGAATAGATAACTTTGCACATCTCAGCCAGGTCCAGCTTTGGGGGTCCATGAATCTGTGCCTGTGTCACTGGAACGTAACCCTTCTCCCCACTGCGGCTCCAAGTCCTGTATGGTCCTTCAGAAAAAAACGCAGTTGAGTTCAAAGCCCACAATTTAAAAGTTGCTTCCCCTGGATTAGTGACCATGTCCCACTCAGCTTCAGCTTGTTAATATACAGAACGGTGGAAATATTTACCAAAAGGAGTTGCAGGGTGGGTTCATGACGGTGCATGCCTAACTTTTATTTGTGTATATCCCTCCCCTCTCATGAACGAAAGGGATTGGAAGCAGCTTACAAAAACAAAACACCTGCATTTACCAGAAGGTTAAAATACTAAGCAAGTTTTCTCATCCCGTCTCCCCCACTTGCTGGCTGTGCGGTCTTGAGCACCTCTCTGAGCCTCAGTGTCCTCATCTGTAAAATGGGATAATAGCTACACCCACTCCCATTTAATTCTATTGTAGATTTAAATAAATTAGTACAAAAGAATACTTAGTATGGTGCCTGGCTTATAGCACATAGATAAGACATTTTAGCAGTTATTATTTATAATAATATTATTATTGTAATGTCATTTTTTGTTTATAAAAAGTAATCTGGGTAAAGCTGAGTCACTTTCAGGCCAGTCTTAGCACCGTGTTGAATTAGAAACACTAGTTCCTTCTCTGGAAAAAAAAAAAACTGAAAAACTCAGTTATTCGGGAAGCAAAGGTAGGAGGATTGCTTGAGCCCAATAGTTTGAGGCTGCAGTGAGCTATGATTGGGTCACTCCAGCCTGGGCAACAGAGTGAGATCCTTGACTTAAAAAAAAAAAATTGAAAAACAATTTAAATATTTATCCAATTCTTTTGAAAATGTGACAGTGATTTCATCCATAATCTCAATAAAACTTGCTCAGGTTTCCTCCCGGCCATCTCACCTTCTGTTCCCTCACTCTCTTTTTCAATATCTTCCAGCATGGCAGGCCCCAAATCTGCGTTCTGTTTCCCCCAAACGCTCTCTCAAAGCTCAGTCTGTGCTGGCCTTCACCTCCTTCAGCCTCTATCCTGGCCTCTCCCCACTTTTTTCTCACCCTGGTGACCTCTGGCCTTTCTCTTATAGCTTGTTCTTTCCCTTCCGTCTACCTGTTGCCCAGATCCACAGGCTAAAGCCCAGGCTGCAGCTGCCTGAACTGCCAAGTTTCCTTCCACAAAGAAGACAGCGAGGCAGGGAGAGGATGAATGGGTTAATAATGTTTTTCCCCTCACAAAATGGATATGCATGTGTCAGTCCAGCTAAATACAGAATCACAAGGAGCTTGCAATGGTTAATATCTGAGGAGTGAAATGACAGGACTGTTCTTTCCCATTGTACTCATTTCTGTATTGTTTATTTTAAAGTGAGCATGTATGACATTTGAAATTGGAAGAGACAGAGATTTCTCTTAGTTGTTTCAAAATTAAATTAGGAAATCAGGGCAGAGAGAGGAAATATTGATAGTATAAAAAGGCAAAAGCAATAATAAAATGAATATCCTAAATATATTCCACTGGTCTCATATTTAAGTCATGTAAAGTTCTCACTCTGGGGCCCAGCACAGACTTGATAAATAGCAGCTATTGTTGGACTTAATGGGTTTCAGTCCCTCACTGAAACTCAACTGCCCAATTCAATCAGAGTAGTTGGTGGCTCAAGGAGAAGCTAGAGGGGGTTCAGGCACAACATCCTGGCCCCCTGTTTCACATCAGGCCCGGAGGTGGGGGCGGTGGTGAATCCTGGCTCCTTCCCTGCAGGGTAGGATGAGTCAGGAATGGCCTCACTGGTTTTGACAAGCTCTGCCTGCCTGCAACCCGGCTCTACCTGTGGGGTTTGAGTGTGGTGCCCCCTCCCCTGCCAGCCTCTTCCTGGGCTCTTTCTGATGTCCTTATGACTATATCCTCTTGGAGAGGCTGGTATCTGTTCCTGGAAAGTCTGGTGATTTCCCTGAGAGCCCTAGGTTGTAATTTCCATCCAGTTATCAAGACAAAACAAAATTAAAAATTAAAAAGCCCTTAAAATGAGTCTCATTCTTTCTGCATGCCTGTGGGCTGCCCGGTTTGTCCGACCTCTATCTGACTTGGCACGTGGCATTCGTTCAAAAGAGAAAAAGAAATCAGCCAACCAAAAAGGATTCTTTGGGCACCTACCGTGCATGCACTGGACATAACCAAATATCCGCTCTGTACAAGATGTTGACAGAGGCAAAGCAGAGGAAGGATAATACCAATGATAGCGGTTGCCATATACTGAAAGCCTGTGAAAAGTAAGCCCTTCCACAAATTCTGGGAGATTCCTTTTGGATCCTGGTGAGTCCTAAGGCTGGATGACTTAGTAACCCACAGCTAAACTAGAATGCCAGGTGCCTCTGAGGGGCTCCCTGTGGCCTGGCCAATCAGAACCCTCGGCCCCAGTGAATGGCCGAGGAATTGACACACGTTTCAGTGAGAGCCAATGAGACTCAGTCTGGGGAATGTTGTTGGAACTGTAGAGAAAGACCAGTCCCTGTTTCTGTGTGAGTTGCTGAGAGAGTAGCACGTGAGCCTGCTGCTGCCAGCAGGTAGCTTGTCATCATGAGAGAGCTTGCCAAAAAAACGAGCCAGCAGAGAGGGAAGAGTCAAGAGATGGAGTGAAGGAGACTGAATCCTCATGACTTCATCCAAGCTCCTCATGGAGCCCTGCCTACAGCTAGCTCTACCCCTGCACTTTGCAGTTACATAGGCAAAAATGTTCCTTCGTTTTTGTTCCGGCCAGTTTAAGCAGGGTTTTCTGCCAGTTTGTGCCCTGATGCTCTGACTGAGCAAACGCTGTGCCCAGAGATTTGAACATTTAAGGATATGAGATCCAAATCTCATCCAATCTCCAAAAATCTAACGAAGGAAACATGTTCTCCTGCCACCCAACTGCCTGTGTCTCCGTCAGAGAGCACAGTGAGCCCATAAATGCCAACAGAAGCAGCAGCATGCCAGCAAAAGAGCAAATCTCCTCAAACTAGCTGTGCCTCCTTGGACAAATCACTTTCCCTCTCTGAACATTGATTTTTCTCACCTGCACTATGAGAGCAGCGTGGGAATCATAGCATCCACCACATAGTATTGTCAGAATCACTAAGATAATATTAAATACCACAAAGCACCTACCACAGTGTCTGGCACATAATAAATGCTCAACATTTATTATGGTTGGCTGTTCCCAGAAAGCTGTTTGAAGGAGGTGATCTCGGAGGGTCCCTAAGGAGTTGGAAGGGTCAGAGTTGGCAGCAAGCCTTCTCACTTGCTTTCCTTTGAGCAGCATAAGACCAGGGGCTGCCTCTGCCAGAGCAGCCTGGTGGAATGGGAGGGACCCAGACTTCACACTGGGAGGCCTTGGTTCTAGTCCCAGCTCTGCTGCCAGCGCAGTGAGTAAATTACCCCCATCCCCCACCAGTGTGCCCACAAAGCAACAAAGCCACAACCTTTCTCCTCTGTTTTCTTCATGGAGTCAGGACCACACCTTGTTCATTGCCATATCCCCAGTACTCAGCCCAGTTCCTGCCTCATTAATAGAGCATTCCAGAATGCTCATTGTATGCATGAATAAAGTGTGTTCATAATATCCAAACTTTCTTTTTCTTTTTGGAATTTATTGTTGGAGTGTAATAGAGACAGAAAAACACACAGATCTTAAGGAGACTGCTTGAAGATTTTTCACAAACACCTTTCCCCTCCTTAGTACCTAGCCCTTATGAACACCCAGGATAACTGGACTCCATTTTTGTGTCTCCCTGGAACTCCAGATGTCCCTCCAGGTACCAGGCTATGAGTCCCAGGAAGACACTAAGGAATGGTTAGGAATCTGAAATGAAGCCAGGGGCAGCTAACGGTATAAGTTACCTAGGAAGAAGAGAGGGTCTGGGCCTTCAGGTCTGCTCACCTTCAGGACATGGCCTGACCTTCCCCTCTTGAACATGCTCCCAAACTGCTACACTCAACATGTTCATGGGCCTGGCCCCTATGTCCTTCCTTCCACATTGAAGAATTCAGCATGCTGCCAGATGGAGAGGGCAGTGCAGAGAGCTATTTCCTCAGAGTCCTGCAGGTTCCTACACACTCTGCCCAGGAACAGATGGTCCCCTTTTGAACCTGACTCTGTGTGCCTAGACCTTCTCTCTCCCACATGCCCAGGCTCACTCTGGGCCAGCTCCTGGGCAGGGGTTGCTGCCAGTTGCTCCTCCTCTTGTCTACAGATAGTAGGTTCTCTCTCTCTCTCTGTCTCTCTGTCTCTCTTTCTCCCTAAGGTCTCCTTGGCTCCCGACCAATTCAATCCTCCCTCCTCACATGGCTAGCAAGCAAGATTCCTTAGGTCTTTCCTTCTGGCTTCGTGAACTCTTAGACAGCCTTCAAAGCCCAAATTCTAACTCTTTTGGGATGTCTTTGTCTCTCCTGAGCATATACGTCCCCTAAACATTAGTTTCTCTTTCTCAGCACAACACAAATGTAGATGATCACAAAAGTCACACAACAATGTCACACAAACACACACAATATCACCACACACAATGTTTTTTATTGCTCTTTCCTGAAAATTGGGCTACAGGCCAGGCACGGTGGCTCACACGCACTCAGGGAGGCCAAGGCAGGAGGATCGCTGGAGCTCAGGAGTTGGAGACCAACCTGAGCAACAGTGAGACTAGCCTGAGCAAGAGTGAGACCTGATCTCCACCAAAAAGAAATTTTAAAAACCCAGCCGGGCGTTGCTGCTCACACCTGTAGTCCCAGCTACTCAGGAGGCTGAGGCAGAAGGATCGCTTAGAGCCCAGGAGTTGGAGGTGCAGTGAACTACAATGACCCCACTGCACTCTACCCAGGGCAGCAGAGTGAGACTCTGTCTCAACAAAAACAAACAAGGAAACTGAACACCTCTCCTCACAACCCCCCACCCCTTCATAAAAATAAAAATAAAAAGTTGTACTAAATCATAGCTCTCCTGTGTGCACACATGCACAAACTACACCACAAAACCACAGGGATTTGTTCTCTACTTGTTTACAACAGGAGCACAAAGTCTCTTTCTACCACGCCAACATGCACGCACATGCACAACAGGACCCAAACGTACAGTCCATACATCATACAAATATACTGACACGCGGCGTTTTCTGTTCCTTCCTCCCTCACTGGCACTAAGGCAACATACATGTAGCGAGTTTCTCTCCTGGACATGCAAACGCACAAGCCGGGAGAGCCACCGCTCCTGCTGCTTCCCTCCCACCTCCTTCCCTCGCCTCGCCCCTCCTCTCTCTCTCTCTCACTCTCTCTCTCTCTCTCTCTCTCTCACACACACACACACACACACACACACACGCGGTAGCAAACCTCAAATATAGTCAGTCTGTTTTTCTTTCACACATAAACACACAGGCATGCGGAATTCACCCCACCCCCCGTTTATGCCTCCTCTCCTCCCTGCTCTTTCTCTCTCCCCCTCTCCCCCCTCCCTCTGTCTCTCTTTCTCTCTCTCTCTCTCTCTCTCTCTCTCTCTCTCACACACACACACACACACACACACACACACACGCGCGCGCGCGCGGTAGCAAACCTCAAATATAGTCAGTCTGTTTTTCTTTCACACATAAACACACAGGCATGCGGAATTCCCCCCGCCGCCCGGGGGGGGGGGGGGGGGGCGGGGGGCG